>CAMOHE010000734.1:0-11573 GCA_946598075.1 Artocarpus hirsutus
CTTGTTAGACTAGGGTTTTTACCTAGGGTATCCATAATGTTTTTCCCCTCCTTTTGACTCTTGAAAGCTTCAAAAAAAAGCTTGAAACCAAATCCATAACATACCATAAAAATCTCTTATAAAACTTGAGAAAAAACCCTAGAACACAATAGGGAAAATTAGAGTTTTACCTTGAAAACCCCTTAAACCTTCTCAAGAACACTTGTTTGTGCTTCTTGAATAGATTTATGGTTGTTGTTTTGAAAAATATTTGAGAGCGAGGGAGGAAATCTTAGCTAGTTTTCATGGTAGGAATATAGGTTTGCATGATTTTTCATGGAACCATATTTGATGAAGAAAAGAGATATTTTCTCCAACTAACTGTTTTCACCACTTATGACCCATCAAAGGACTAAAATAGAATAAAAATTTGCTTCCAAACTTAAGGCTAAAACTAGAGCCACATTGGGGAAATATGTGGCAATTTTTCCATCATAAAGTCTCACTTTGGTGGATTTTATCCACTTATGTCTTTAATTGCAAATTAACAATTTTGAGACAAATTGCTAATTAAAAACTTGTCTCCATCACATGCTAAAACTAGCCAACATAAGAGGAGATGTGGAAAAATTTTCGCCTTTCGGGTGGCAATTGGTGGGTCCCACATCCCCTTTAAATAGTCCAAATTTACACTGACAGTGTTTTTCCTATATGTCAGTATATTTCTAATATTGTTATGAGTTTATATAGCATTTTCAACTTATTTATACCCTCCATACAAATAAATTCTCACACTGTTCAACTTTATCAGTATAATCCTTATGCTGTATTATTTTTATACTGTATAATTTTCATATTTTCCATGCAATATTATCTTGTTACTGGATTTCTATCTTAAAATTTGTTGTAACATCTGCAACAATTAAGCTTTCTGACTTATTTTCATATCATTGTTTCTTTATTTAGGACTATGACATGATTTTTGTATTTTATCTCTTTCTTCTCTCTTAGAAAAAGATAGTTGAATCATTTTCTTTTCTTTTCTTTTCTTGACTTTTTTTTCCCAAACCGTTTTCACTTATTTTTTTTTTTTTTTTTTTTTGCTTTTATATATGTACAATCTATAATTAATTGCGTTTTTATTTATTGCACAATTTGTGTTAATTGTACTCTACAATTGATCTTTAAAATTGAATTTTTTTCCCTATTTGTCTTTAATCTTTAATCATGGGTTGAGTTGCTGTAATGTTCCAAACTTAATTAATCAAAATGAGTGTGCTAAATGGTGATTAGTGGGCCTAATTAAAATTTTATTATTAATTAATCATTTTTAAAATCTTTATTTTCTAAATTCATTTATTTAACTTAATTGATTTTTAGAAATTATTAAACTATTTTAAAATGAATTTTGGTTATTATTTTAACATCTATTAATTTCAATTAGATTGCATTTTTTCCTTAATTTATTTATTTAAAACCTAGACACCATACTTGTTAAATTCTAAAATAAACCATCATACACTCCCATCAGTTTTCATTTGAAAACTGATTGTGCCAAACAACCCACATTGAGCAAAACCAGAGGCAGCCCATTATTTCTTCTTAAAATTATCCACTCTTTCCAAAATAAGAATGCAGGTCACTCATAAATTCTAGCCACTCTCCCTCCTTCTCCCTCTCTTTCTCTCTTTTTGTTTCAAAACTCAGAACCAAAGTTCTTTATATTTAAAGCAAACCAAAGTCAAAAACTAAATTGAAGCTATCATATCAATGCCAAAATTGTTTAATCCAAGGTTAGAAATATTTAGAATGTTCCAAGCTCTCATTTATGAATTTTTATTTTGATTTTATGTTTAAAGTTGTCTGTGTTTAAAAGCCTGAGTATTTTGTTTCTTTTGGACAGCTTTGTTTTGAAAGGTTTATTGTGAACAATGTGTTTGCATGTGATGCTCTAAGACTATGTAAATTATGTTTAATCCGAAATGATTTAAGTATTTTTCAAATCGGGACATAGCATTAAATCCAACAAGAAAAGATTGAACACCATTTTTTTATTTATTTTATTATTTTTGCAATATTTGTGTAAAGTCTAGATGGAATAATGAATATGAGTTGCATGCGAATAAAAATAAGTTTATTTTTCTCATATACTGTTATTTGAATGATTTGAGCATGTTTTGGATGCATTAGAATCAATTTGAAGGTGTTTAAACTTAATTCGAGCTCAGGTGCTCAAAACAAAGGATGCTCATTACAATACCATGGTTGACCACAGTCGACTGTGCTACCACGAGCACGATGGGTCACCATGGTTTGACTTGCACTGTTCTAAGCCACCCGAACCTAACATATTCCAAATTGCATTTGAATTGTCTTCTTATTTGTTTTATTGATAAAAAATTATTGTTAATGTAGTTTAGAGTATGATAAATTGTCTTATGGAAAATGTGGAGTTTTAAATAGCTATGGCATACCAAGAACCATGAATTTGTATGCTAATGAGTTTTAGTCTAAGTTCTAATGATAACAATCAAGTCTATACTTAACATTGTTCACTATCCCTGTGGAGCTAATGTTTAGTAGAGCAAGACTACGATATAGGAGTGTTCCAATGCTAAAAGTCGAGGTAGGACTTTATACGTCTCCCTTATGGCCATGATTCTAAAAGTGTTTGGCCATAGAATTATATTCATGAATGTTTTTAAGAATCGAATTATGCTTCCAAAGAAAATGATTTTAATAAAATAGAATATTGAAATCTTGCAGTAAGCACCTCCGAATGGGATGATATGCTTAAAAAGTTTTCAAACACCAATCGATAGGAGATTCTTCGATTGGTTGTGTCTTTTAATGCATGATGCCACACAGAGTTCAGGTCGTGTAGAGGACGATCTAAAGGCCAAGCCCTGAAATCCCGATTGGGCCACTACAGTAGTGTTCATATCAAGCCTTGCATAAAGTAAGTATTAATTTATGATTTAAGATAAATCATACGAAGCATATGATAAGAACCCTTGATTTACATGAAATGTACTTTGCAGCGTTTATGTTTTAAATTCTTTTATTTTTTGTTTAACTGTTGTTTTAGAACTTATGTCCTACTAAGCCTTTCGATCACAGATTCTACTTGTTTTATTTATCACCCCTTAGGAGGTTCATCGTACACGCCTGAGTAGATTGTAGCTGGTTTACTCGGATTGCTCATGAGTTGTATTGTTTACTTGTTTTATTATGAAGGCATGTAATAATGAGTTCATTTCCATGCATTATGATTTATTCTATTGGATTGCAGTTTTATTGTATTTCCCCTTTACATTTGAATTACGCATGCATTATTGTGTGGTCTGGTGAGACCCAGACAGTATTTGGTAGATTTTAATTTCCTATGATTCTGTGGCTATCTCAATCATTTTCCTTTGATCGTAATATTTTTAATTTAGTTCCAAGTTAATTTTATTTTTGTTAAATTTTGTTAATCTTGTTTTACTATTTCACGTTAATGTTCTTAAAAAATAAAAGTTAATTCTCAATATTTAAGTTTAATTTTAATTGGACCGCTACGTTACCACCCTGGTTTGGAGACATGATAGTGAGGTCAACCCACCAAGTCATGTTAAGGTTAGTTTTTCAAAGCTAACCAATCAGCCATCATGAGTCGTGTATGAATTTATTGAGTTTACATTTATACTTGTCTCGATTCAGTTTATACTTGTCTCAATTCGACGTTAACACACTTGTTGATACAAATTGTCACCCTATTAGATAATTGTATTTATGTTTAATCAAAAAGCATTTTGTTAGTTTTCACATGCCATTCTAATTCTCTTCCATACGAAAAAAAAAAAAAGAAAAAAGCAAACTGCAACTCCAAAAAGCACGCGAGTAGCCAATTTTTAGAGTAGTCAAGCAAGTAAGCAAACAATTGAAACTAGGAGCACAAACTTTTGGGAACACTAAAGATTGCAACGTGTACCAGATATTCCCCAAAATTCCCATCCCTAATGGATAAAGCCACGAGCTGGCCACACGCCAGTTGACGTGTTCAAATCTTGACCTTCCAAGTGGTCTCTCATCCAACGGTCCACAGTAAAGTTGGGCCATCTACAACCTATCTCCATGCCCCTATTTATTCTCAGCCTCTGACAGGTCCTAGTATTCCAACCATTTTCTTCATCAACCTTGCAAAAAAATCCTTGTTTTCCAAGAAACCCAGTTCACTTCTCGACCAAAAACGAAAATCCATTTCAAGATTTCGGATTTCAGACTTTCCAACAATGCTTTTGAGAGTAGTTTTAGCACTCCCTTTCTCGACCCTCAAAGGGAATGCGAATTTTGGCCATGGCGATTATGGCTCGTCTTCTTCTTTTTCTGGTTTGGGGTTGTATGCTAAGAATTTCTCGTCCAACTTCACTTTGAGTTCAAGAAAGGGAAAGAAATTTGTGGCTTCTGCGTCGAAAGAACAAGAGCCATTGGATAGTGTGGTTTTTAGGCCATTTGAAGAGGTTCAGAAGGATTCTCTTCTTGTTCCGTTGGACCCTCAACTTTCCATTGCTCGCCAGGGCTTTTCTAATGTCTGTGAAGCCGCCATTAACGAGCAGATTAAGTATGTACTTAGTTTTGTTAGTTTACTTAGTTTTGTTAGTTTCTCTTCTCTTTCTTTTTCGTAGTGTTTCATTGGTTTCTCATCGAGTTCTTTAGCTAGAAACTTTCAACTCTTTCAAGAACTTTGTGACTACTTCCTTTTTCTAATAATTTTTTGATGAAATTCTTGAATTCCAATGAATATTTATTATTGCTGTTGCTTGCTGAGATGCTTGAATTCCGTAAACTTTCTCATAGTTATCTTTCAATGTGTTTTTTTTTTTTTTTTTTTGGTTGGTTAAAGTGTTGCAATTTTCGTATGGTAGTTTAGTTATTTTTTAATTTGTCGATATTTGTTGCAGGGAAAGGCTTGTGATTCCTTTTTTTTTTTATAATTTGTTTTTGAAGTTTTAGTGTCGCAAGAACTTCATGATTGTTATCTTTTTTATGAAATTACCTGCCGAGATTTTCGAATTCCAAGAATGTTATGATATTATTTTTTTAATGTAATTTCTTACTCAAATCTTGAATTTGAAGGGTTGGGATTGTTATCTTTTCGTTTCATTTTACTTTATTTGGTAGAGGCTTGTAATTCTTGTCTTTTTGTGGTATAACTGCTTGTTAAAATTCTTAGAACTCCAAAAACTTTAGAAGTAACATCTTTTTGATGCTTTTTTTTGCGAAAAATTCTCCATTTACAGTGTGGAATACAACGTCTCGTATGTGTACCATGCCATGTTTGCATACTTTGACAGGGACAACATTGCTCTGAAGGGCCTTGCCAAGTAAACACAAGAAAACCCCCCAAGATTTTTCTTCCACACTATCATTGAAACTGTATTGATTTTTTATTTTACTTTAAACGGGTTTTTACTTGTTGCAATCAGGTTTTTCAAGAAGTCCAGTGAGGAAGAAAGGGAGCATGCTGAGAAGCTAATTAGATATCAGGCATGTATTCCCTTTTTAATCTTACGAGTTTTTCTTTGCCATCTTCAGTGCAGATAGCACTTGTTTAATTTTACGTGTTTTTAATTTTCTGTGTCCGACTTAGTAAAAGTTTTTATTACCTTTCACTTTGTAAATGCAGAACATTCGCGGAGGAAAAGTGAAGCTGCACTCTATACTACTTCCCATCTCAGAGTTCGATCATGAAGAAAAAGGAGATGCATTATATGGTTAGTTTTCCCTTTCACTTATTCTCAATGTTGATGACTAACTCTATAATTGTTTCTTAAATAAAGTGTTCATGCTTTTTTTTTTAATATAAAGTCTGCAAATTATGTATCTTATTATGCTACTGCCTATATACTTCTCTGTTTTTCCTTGTTACGTGATTCATTTGAGCTTTTATACAACGAAACTGCCCATAATATTTTGACGCAGCAATGGAACTTGCTCTGGCTTTGGAGAAGTTGACAAATGAAAAACTCCTAAGCTTGCACAAAGTAAATACATCTTTGATCTTCCAAGTCTTGTTTTAGTTCCTTTTGATTTGTTGATCCGTTCACTTTAGCGGATGGTTTTACTAACTGCCTTCTGGATTGTCGACAGGTGGCAGAGACAAAAAATGATGCCCAAATGGTAGATTTTATTGAGAGTGAATTTCTAAGCGAGCAGGTAAATACGGTGTTAATTATTTACTCTCTGATTTTCAGTGTCGTTTCTTTTGATATTGACAATACACAAGCTGTTTTCTTGGCAACCGACAATGAAAGTTGTTGTTTTCACAATTAAAGCATAATAATTTTCGAGCCTGTGCTTCTTGTGTTTGTCTTTTGCTCTTGTCTAGGTTCCAAAAATAACTCATGTTAATGCCCCCCCAATGTTTGTTCTACCTTAATTGTTTTGGCTAAGTAAATCTATAAATTTCACATTCAATATTTAAAGCAATAAATTGAAAGAGAGTTAAAAAAAATATACACATTATGGACAGAAGAAGGCACTTGAATAGAGGACAACGCTATTTTAAATTTGAATTGGACACAAGACAATATATTTGGACAAAACAATTTGAAATTTGAAAGTGAACACATAACAGTATTGGGATTTCTTATAGTTTTATTTTCTTTTTTTATTTATTCTACAGGTTGAATCAATTAAGAAGATTGCAGAATATGTAGCTCAACTGAGGCTGGTCGGAAAGGGTCACGGTAAGAATTAGACTTCACAAAGTTTTTAACTCTTGATGTTTCTTTTACTGTTGCTACATAGGCATATAGCCATTTTGGACTCTAAAATGATAGATTTTTATTGGATTTTCAGGAGTGTGGCACTTTGATCAGAAGCTCCTTCATGATGATGATGCTGCGTGATGAACAACTACGTCGTTTTTATGCTGAAATTCGAATAGTTTCATATACAAAAAAACTAGTTACTATGTAGACAAGTGAATTTCTTCTGTCAAAACATGCACTACTTTTCAGACAAGTTGTTGTATTGATCCACGGGAATCTTTTAAACCAATAAACACAATTTGATTCAGTCTAATAGATGCTCAGGACACTGAGACGAACATATCTGGGTTTGTTTGCATCAATGAAAAACAAAAACGATTTATTTCCTATACTCAGAAGCTGATATCTACATGACGCTAGAAATTGGTTCCTATACCTTTTTGCTTCATCTTTTTTTCCACTTTCTGCAGAGATGGGATATAACAAAAACAAGTACCGATATAAAATTCTGTATATTAACGCATCTGGGAAAAGAGTGACACGTATTCAAGTGGGCTGAAAACAAATTCTCCAATATGAAGGTCTCTTGCTCCTCCTTTCTGATCTATTTGGAGTACTCTGAGGACAAGAGTGGAGAATCTCCCACATCACACGTATATCTGCATATTCCCCACAGGATTCCATGTCTTTGTGAAGACTCACAAGCCCATGTCCATTTCCTGCCGGTTATTTTACCATGTAAGAAGAGAGACAGAGAGACAGAAAGAAAAAGAGATGAAATTTGAGTTTTCTGAAAGCTTTACCTTTGGCTTTTCTTCTTGAGGCTGAAGTAAGCTTGAGAAGTACACACTTAGTTGGGACAATAAACGTTTCCTTGAACCATAACCATGTCCTCCAAGTCTCCATTTTTGAAGGATTCATTTTCTTCCAGCTTCTTCTTCCCTTCATTTTTATTATGCATGCCCTTTTGGTTTTAGCCCAAACTTTTTGAGACTAATATAATATGGTATCGGAGGCAAAAACAACAAAATACATCCGACATGGAACAAAGCAACATCTACCAAGACAGACCCTTGTTGTTCTCTGATTGGAGTATTAAGCACCGTGCTCTTTTTAGTTTTTGGATGGCATTCCACCATTTTCTTCTTAATTAAGCATATAAACTAATTAAAAATGTTTAGTTAAAAGTTTGTTTAGACAAAGACATCTGCTTTTGAACCATATGATATAAATCAAGTGGTTAGTCCTAAAACTGCTATTAGGTCAAGGGGTCCACTTCATTTAACTGAGATTATGTAATAACTCCAAGAGTTACTAAGGGTATCATATCAAAGTAAGACGTGTACGGAATTAGTTAAGTTTGTGAAGGAAGGACATAATTGTCAATTTTGGGACAAAAATAGCTCATTAAAATGATAATTTAGCAAAGTTTTCTGGTAGTGAAACGAGATCTTTATTGGGGAAGCATTAGAATGGAAACTGATTGGGAGAGAGCCTTTGGAATTTGCTTTTCCCACTTATTCCTTTCATCCTAGATATTTCATCTTTTTTTAATAATACATATTATATTCAAGGAAGGTGTTAATGGGGCCCTTGGTAAGACGGTTAGTTGGTTTTTCTTTCAGTGCCCTATTGTTTGTTTATACACTTACCACTCTTTGTCTCCTTTCTCTTGGTCTGTCAGGGGATGTGATAAGATTCATTAGTGGGTAGTTGATGTATTAAACGACAATAAGCATTAAAAAAATAACATGAATGGTGATAAGGCAAAAAAGTAATTAAATTGGAAATATACTTTAGTAGACCAATTAAGGCGATTGAGACATCCCTTTCTTTTGCTTAATATATTTGGAAGCTACTGAATCATGTGCTGTGAATACCACTTTTCTGGTGGATGAGAGGCGTGGTCTTCAACTGCACTCCATGACAACCCATCTACTTGATTCTAAATTCTTTCACTCAATCTCACAAAAGCTTCTGGTCATATATTATTAGATTGAAGATGGGCAAAGTTCATTGGAAGATGACACTTGCCAAAGAGTTGCCTTATTTACTGGTAGAAATGGTTTTCTGATTTCTTAACTTTTGCATCAATATTGAGTCAATTACAGGAAAAGTTTGCTGAAGTCAGTATGGCTGACCTCTGTGTAAACTTGAATAATAAGCTATTTCTTTAATTTAGGATTATTAGCATTGATAGTTCTTGAATTTTTATTTTTGACAATTTACTCTCTAAATTTTTGTTTTTTAATAATTTCGCTCCTTATACTTAATTAACGAAGGATTTTTGAAATTTAATGCCTATAATCACTTTCCTATCATAAAATAATTACACATATAAATAGATATATTAAGTGCAAATTGTTTTAATTTTTAATTATTTTAACAATAACAAAGAGTACACTTGACACATGGTTACTTTTATTATTTTTATAATCCTTCATCAGTTTCAGTATCGGGATCAAACCTGTAAAAGAAAAAAAAAAAAGCCAAAAACTTATATTTTACTTAGAAAAATTTTTCACTAAACCAGAAAACAAAAGAACAATATAAAGAAGGGAAAAACAAAAGATTTTTTTTTGGAAAGATCTGAGACTAGTCAAAGCATTGGTGAAGAAGATGCAATTGAGTGGGACATTTGTCCTTACAGAATTTTTGAAATTTGAACTTTTACTCACAACAGATTTCATAAACAGTTTTCATAAATGTTAATATGTTCCTACCAATGCCCCACTAAATAAATTAATTAACGTTGTCAATTTGTAAGAAAAATTTAATTATCTCCCCATTTAATAAAAACTATATATATAATTATATATCTATTTAACAAAATATTATCTCTTTTTCCATATTGCGCCACCGAAAAATGTTTTTGATTTAGTCACTGACAAATATAGCGCGTCTACTTGTCATAACTCGTGTGCAATTACGATCCAAATTGGTTAAAGTTGGCAACATTGAGATGTTAAAATAGAGTTTTAAACGTTAAAATAGAGGTTTAACATAGACTAGTCATCTAGTTTCAAAAAAAGAGTTTAAACTTGGTGAAAATAAATATTGTTTTGTGAAAGAAACTGAGCTTAGGCATTTAGACTCACTAGTTTAACGCACTTGATTTTATTCCTTTTACACTACTTTAGCCTATATAATCATCATTTTTGCCAAATGATAGAAGCTGACCACATAATCCGCTCCTTGAAAAAGACTTGAGGAAAGTACAATGAATAAACCAAGAAATCAGAACCTAGGTCACCTCAACAACTTATTACACAGTTCTTACCTTTGAGTAGCAAGCTTAATTACGCCAATAAATCCACTCCATATAAATGCACAAAATGGTGGTTGGTAAGGACAACTGCCTTTTGCTTTTCATTTGCTGCTTTTTCTATTTTTGATTATTTATTTATTTATTTGCTAAATGATCAAGAACAACTGAACAAGCTCTTTGCTTGATATGAGATAATTATGACGATATCTTGATTTTCTTGCTCTTTCGTAATGAGCAGAAAGTGAATTTCTTTAGTTTTACGAAATTCTCTACGTGAAAGAGCTCTTACTTTTTCTTTCTGTTTTTTTTTTTTTCTCCCTTTCTTTAAATCCAAACAAGGCAAAACTCCTTTGTCAACTCTATTACAAAGGCACTTTAACAGGTGTTCATGGTTAAAGGACGTTGATACAACTTAAGACAAAGAAATGTCCTTTGTCACCCACAAAGGGTAAAGGAACAGACAAAAGTGAATTTACGGAGTAAAGGTTTCGTCCCAGGAAAATAATTTGCTAAAGAGATGATTAACTTTAGGAGACAATGCTCATCACCTCTCCTCTATGGTGGCCAACTTCTCTTTCGATCCTCGTTTTCTAGTAAGCAATCACATCCACAATGTATATTTTCCAAAAAGTTTCAAAATTGTGTCCACAAATATATACTAAGAAACATGATAAATTGGAGAATATTATAAACAAGAAGAAGAAATTATAGACACGTGAAAAGTAGAGGACTATATATATATAGACGCAATGGCTAAGGTCCTTATCTTCGGGCCATCCTGATAACGTAAAATTTTTTTATAAGATAATAACAATGTGTAATATTGAATATAACTTCAAGCTTTGATCAGTTAATGCTCTCATATATTTTCTTCTAGAAGAGAATATAACATATCCTCAATATGACGACACCAAATTAAAAAAATGTAAAAGATTTCAAATAGCTAGGCTTTTTTTTAGAAACATTATGACTTCGTTTGGGAACCATCTTTTAGACCAAAAAATTTAGTCTAAACACAAATTGATGTTTGAAAATGTTAAAAGAAAAATCAGTTCGAACAATTAATCGAAATTAAAATTCTCAATTCAAACTCATTTGGTAGACTAAAAACCATTCACTTGAGTTAAAAAAGTGAAAAAGAAAAAGATGAATGGTTTTTATTATAACAAATGAGTTTGAATTGAGAATTTTAATCTGGACTAAGTGATCAAACTGATTTTATCTTTTAACAACATCAAACACTAATTTGTATTTAGATTGAATTTTTAGGTCCAAACATTGTTCCCAAACGAAGCCGTAATGTTTCTAAAAAAAAGCATAACTATTTTAAATCTTCAATTTTTTTTTTTTAATTTGGTATCACCACTTTAATGATATGCTATATTCTCTTCTAAAACAAAATATATGACAACATTAGATAATCAAAACTTGATGTTATGTTCAACATAGTACATCTTATTATCTTGTCAAAAATTGTTACATTGTCTGGACGGTCCAGAGGTAAGGACTGTAGACGCTCCCTATATATATATATATCATAAAATAAAAAGTGATATACAGCCTAATTAAAA
>CAMOHE010000737.1:2063-35004 GCA_946598075.1 Artocarpus hirsutus
AACAAATCTCAAGAACGATCAAGACATGGCACACTTGAAGATTGAAGAACAAGCCTTGAAGAACAAAATTTTGAATTCTAGTTCTAAATTCTCAAATGTAAGTGAGCAATTTTCTCTAAACGAATTAGTCTATACAAGCTCAAATCACACACACATATGCATTCTTATGTTTCAAACATGAGTATTTTTAAACTTAAAAATGTGTGGACTAAATATTTACTTTTAAGAATACTTGTATTTAAAATACAAACTCAAAATCACATTTAAATGCATACAAATCTACTCCAACAAATCTTCATAAAAACTGTATTTTAGAAACAAGTCTTAGGAGGTTTTGTTCAATAGGACCAGCGTACCAACCATTACAGGTCGGCTTGTCGGTCACATGGGACAAAAAGTTAGATTTTTGGATTTTTCCAGCCTTTTGGGGCCACTAGAAGCATGATAAAATTCATACCTTCTAGACTATTCAACTGGTAGGTCAAAGCAAGGCTTCCAGTATGCTGGTTGGGATAGCCTGCAGGTCGTCCCTTTGTGGTCTACTAGTCAGATGACCATTTGGAGCTTTTTTTAGGAAATTTCAAATTTTCAGCCTACCGATCCCAAACTTCGACATGTCGATTAGTCTATAATGGCTAGTTTTTTAACTATTAGAGCTCCTTCTGCAACGGTTATTTTGATAAAAAAAATGATATTTTAAGCCATAACTAAGTTTTTGGAGGCTATATATACCCCTTTATTCATTATGTACAATAACAAATTTTATCAAGCATTAATTGCAAAGTTTTCCTACATTGTTTTCATTATAAGCATTCATTTCTTCACATACTCTTGAGCTAACATAGTCTATATTTTTCTTGAGAACAAATCTCAAGAACGATCAAGACATGGCACACTTGAAGATTGAAGAACAAGCCTTGAAGAACAAAATTTTGAATTCTAGTTCTAAATTCTCAAATGCAAGTGAGCAATTTTCTCTAAACGAATTAGTCTATACAAGCTCAAATCACACACACATAAGTATTCTTATGCTTCAAACATGAGTATTTTTAAACTTAAAAATGTGTGGACTAAATATTTACTTCTAAGAATACTTGTATTTAAAATACAAACTCAAAATCACATTTAAAATGCATACAAATCTACTCCAACAAATCTTCATAAAACTATATTTTAGAAACAAGTCTTAGGAGGTTTTGTTCAGTAGGACCAGCGTATCGACCATTACAGGTCAGCTTGTTAGTCACAAGGGACAAAAAGTTGGATTTTTGGATTTTTCCAGCCTTTTGGGGCCACTAGAAGCATGATAAAATTCATACCTTCTAGACTATTCAACTGGTAGGTCAAAGCAAGGCTTCCAGTATGCTGGTTGGGATAGCCTGCAGGTCGTCCCTTTGTGGTCTACTAGTCAGATGACCATTTGGAGCTTTTTTAGGAAATTTTAAATTTTCAGCCTACCGATCCCAAACTTCGACATGTCGATTAGTCTATAATGGCTAGTTTTTTAACTATTAGAGCTCATTTTGCAATAGTTATTTTGATTTAAAAAAAAAGATATTTTAAGCCATAACTCTATTTTTGGAGGCTATATATACCCCTTTATTCATTATGTTCAATAACAAATTTTATCAAGCATCAATTGCAAAGTTTTCCTACATTGATTTCATTATAAGCATTCATTTCTTCACATCCTCTTGAGCTAACATAGTCTATATTTTTCTCGAGAGTTGCTCATGCCTTCCAAAATATGCCTATCACTGTATTCATCTTTTATTTGGATATTTTAGCTTATGAGTGAGCCAAATTGTCAATCATACGTTTTTTGAGTGATAGGTTTCCAAGCCTTAAAAATTGAGGTTTTTGGTTTATCAATCTTTATAGAAAATTGATGTTGTAAGAGTTCGTGATGAGCCATTCGTAGAACAAATCACTAGCTTTGTATAAGGAGTAATCATATCAAAAATACAGTCGTTATAATGGAAGAGGTCGAGTCAAGCTTTGCTCAGTAATATAGACGTAGGTTGTTAGAAAACGATACACAGCAGAATTTTAAAATTTTTTAAATTACTTTTCCAAAAAACAAATTTGACATGCTAAGTACATAAATTAATAAAAAGTATATAAATTAATAAAAGATCTTACATGCCTCTTTTGTATACCAAATATGTAGAAACTCCGACTAGTGAAGAACGTCCTAAAAGAGCCTCAATCAACTGGTTTTTTTGCTATTCTCTTTCCACGATTAGAATGTGGGTGGTCACACATTGTGTAGTTCTTCCTCTAGTGACCTCTCCTTCCAAGCATTTGAGAAAACCAAGAACTAAGGTTTTAGATGTTGGAAAATAGCTTTCTAGGAGTTTCAGAGTTTCTCTCATTAGAAAACTCACTTTATACTTTTCAAATGATCTGAGGAACAATGAAAAATAGTTCCTTTTATATAGTGGTCAAATTTGAGGTTTATTCCTATTAGATTATGCTTCAAAATTCAAGTCTAGATCAACTTCTGATAAAAAATACGTCAAAAATGTGTAATAGGATTATCGCATGATCGGCCTACCGATCTATGTGACCGACTTGCCGAACTTGGCCATCGGCCTGTTGACCGAGCAATGATATGGAAATCTCAAAATGTCTTACTTCATGCAGGAATCTTAGACAGAGCCTTAGTTTTAATTCAAATAACCCAATGGAGAAATTATTTGATTAAAATAGTCATATAAAGATAATCCCGTATCAAATAAAATATAATCCAAATAATTCAACATGTTTTTTCTTAAATTAATTCACAAAATTAATTCAACCAATAAATCAACATGAATTATTAAATCCAATCTATCAAATTTCAGCCAATCTAATAAATAACATAAGTCACCAATACGTAGGAAAAACATGCCGTATTGTTTTAGGAATTATTATGAGCTAACAAAAGGACTTGATGGACACATATAAATCAAGCTCCTATAATTATAAAATAACATATTCTAGATACATATAATTTATAATTATTAAGTTTAACACTACTCTACTAAAAGTTTAGAGTTACACTCTCAAATTATATAAATTACGAAACTATAATAAGTTAATCGTCCATGACATATCATAATATGCAACATCCCCATAGAATATTCATAATCGGCTTAAGGATAAATTATGTTTTACCATATGGATATTATTATCTTATGTTTCATTTTCTCACATTGGAATAGTTACTATTTATAAATAGCATATCATTTGGTTACACCTATGTATCCAAACGCTTGAGCACTCTAGTCTTCCAATTACATGATAATGCCTATAAGAGAATATCATTAACTCTACAAAAGAGCTATGGATTTCATATCTATAAATAATGAGTCTATGTCAATCAAGAGTCATGTCTCCAACGTACCTATATGCGTACCATCATCAAATCAAGATGTCACCCTTTGGTACATCAAAAGACACAAGTCAATAATGCAGGCCTATTAATTCATTTCAAAATTAAGACATAGCATATATAATTGTCTACAATGAATTGATTTAAACAAATAGAATTATTAATCATATCAATTCAACTTTTTGTCCCAATCCAATATATCGTCATCTATGACAATATATCAATCTTTCCAGTTGCGGAGTCCCACTTCGATGACCAAGACAAGTCATCTTTCACTAGGGGTGTAGACAAATAACAATCTTAATATAAATAAAGTGCCCAATTTTATTCCCTCGATTACGAACCTTATCATTTAAGCTATTAACTTTAAGATTCATGTCTTCTACATAATCTGTCCATCATAGGCACGATCTTAAAAGTTTAGACTAACAGTCTTAGACTTTAGTTTACTTGTCATATATTCAATATAAATGAACATAAAGAGGACAACATTTGATATATGAAGTAATAAAATAAACTCTTTATTGATTAAATGTCTTCGAAAACTTATAACATCATTTAATCATTAGGGTACCTAGTCTAATATAGGCATATTGTCAAACCATTATAAATAGCGATTGCATCCTCTTTCCCTTAATTCTTTCATTTTACAAACACTTATATTTGTTTATATTACTTGTATTCTTTATTCATTTCATTGGGTGTTTAATTTGCTTGTGCGATTAAATTAGAAAATTCTAATAATTGTGAAAATGTTTTTAAAACCCAATTCACCCCCTCTTGGGTAGTCATTCTTGAGCTAATAGTCGATTCTTGTTAGTTCTCTACTTTTCCTACTTGGAAGCTACCAACAAAGAAGGATAGAGAATGACGTATGTCTAGGAAGAAAAAGAGGAAGATGACAAAGAAGGGAGTGGTGGTTGTCATGTATAACTGAGGTAGTTTTTTTATTGGAGGTAAGAGAACACTAGGCTTTTGTTTTTAATAATTTTTATCTATTTGTTGCAAAAAGATGGCTGGAGACCTCTTAAAATATTCACATTCAATCCAAATTAAAATTACAACGCAAGACATTGCTAGCATCTTTGCATTAGGCAAGGCTAGTTGACAATGATAACTCTTGGTGGACAGTCATCATCATGTTCGAAAATCATTTCTTTCTTCTTTTTTTTTAATATGATTTGTTGATATAAATTTTAAACATGTTTTCACTTTTTTTATAATCTATGTCTTTCTATACATACATATTATATATAAAAAAGGGTATGTGCTTGACTATCCACTCACTTACAATTTTACTATTCTAACTTTTGACCGAGTTATTTTGTGTTGTTGAAGGAATGTAATCTAATCATGTATCTGTTGGAAAAATAGTACGCAATGGAATTTTAAAATTTTTATATCAGAGTATTTTTCAAAACACAAGTTTGACATGCTATATGCATAAATTAATCAAATCTTACTAACATTTTGTGTGCCAAAAAGCTCTTACAATCAATGAAGAGAAGTAACGTTCCAGAAGGACCTCAACCAACTGGCATTTTTTGCTATTCTCTATCCACGATCGGAGTGAGTGTGGGCTTATGTCTTTTAGCTTTTCCACCTAGTGATTCTCCTTTCAACCAATTGAGAGAACCCAAAGCTACAGTCATGATTTGTGAACAATAGCACTCAGGGAGTTTCTAGAGTCTCGTTGGTAGAGTCTCACTCTTAATTTCTCAACTGATCTAAATAATAATGAGACTAACTCCCCTTTTATAGAGGTTGGGTCTAGGCTCAGTCCTTATCAGATGGGGTCTCAAAAATTCAAATCAGAATCAATATCTGATAAAATCTACGTGAAAATACGTGATCCTTTTATTGCCTGGTCGGTAGACTGAACTGGCAGATTAGCCTGCCACACCTCCTCAATTAGCAGGCCAAACTTAAAGATTGGCCTGTAGAACCTTCGATAAAAGATTCCTGCGACTCTTTAATTTCCACCTAAGATTCTTGGGATAGAGCCTCAGTTTTAATTCAAATAACCTAATAGAGAACTTATCTAATTAAAATAGTCATATCTAGATAATCTCTAGGAAAATAAATAAATTCATGATAATTCTATAAGTTTATCTTGATTTAATTTATTCAAAATTAAATCAACTGATAAACAGATAAGAATTTTTCGATCCTAACAATTTAACAAGTTTATCTTGAATTAATTTTGTCACAAAATTAATTCAACCAATAAATAGTATTTGATTTTTTTGAATTTTAGCCAATTTGATAAATCTGACATAAGTCACCAATTATTGGAAAAGCACGCTATATCGTTATAGGATTTTTATGAGCTAACAAATGGGACCTGATGGACCTATATAGTTCAAGCTCCCAATAATTATGAAACCTAATATCCTAGATATACATTTTATAATTATCAACTCCAACGCTACTCCACTAAAAGCTTGGTGCTGCACTCTCGAACTATATAGAATTACGAAGCCCATATAGTTAAGTCTCCATGACATATCATAGTATATTGTATCCCTATCAGATTATCCATAATCGACTTAAGGACGAGTTCTGTCTTACCTTCTCAATTATTTTTATCTTATATTCCATTATCTTACCATCAAAAAACTCACCATCCAAAGACGGTTTACCATTCAGTTACACCTATGTATCTAAATGGTTAAGCATTCTAGTTTGCCAATTATAGGATAATGTATATGAGAGGATATCAACTACTCTTAAAAAGGAGCTATGGATTCCATATCTATGAATAACAAGTCTATGCTATCAAGAGTCATGCCTTCAATGTACCAACATGCGTACCACTATAAAATGTGGATGTCACCTTTGGTACATCAAAAGACATAAGTCAAGATAATTGAGCCACTATTCATCTCAAGATTAAGATACAATACAAATAATTATCTAAAGTGAATCGATTTGCCGAGATAGAATTATTAATCTAAATCAATTCACTTTATGTCTCGATCCAACACATCGTCACCTATGACAATGTGCCAATGTTTCTGTTTGCAAAGTCCACCTCCAATGGTCAAGACAAACCATCTCCCAATAGGGCTATAGACAACATAACAATTTTTGCATAAATAAAGTGCCCAACTTTATTCCCTCGATTGCAGATTTTGTGATTTAGACTGTCATCTTAAGAATCATGTCTTCCGCATAATCTGTCCATCATATGCCCAATTCTTAAAGGTTTAGACCGACAATCATAGATTTTTGTTTGCTTAGCATACATTCAACAAATATGAACATAAAGAGGACAAGATTTCGTATATAAATAATAAATAAATTCTTTATTGATAAAAATATCTCTAAAAACATGTTACATTTTTACTCTTTAAGGCATATACGTTTAATAATATCCAAGTTTATACAAACTTGAAATTATTAAAATATTACAATTAATTTTCAATCAAAAGCAAATCAATTTTTTTTTTCACTTTATAAGAAATGAACACAATCATGCATCCAAATTTATTGCAACCTCACAAAAATATCTCTACAGGTGAAAATTGTAATGAGAAAACAACACTTAATAACTTTTTACGTAAGAATTTGTTTAAACAATGCATGGGTAGCTACCAATAGTGCATGTTTCAAATGTAAGATAAGATGTGATCAAAAGCAATTTTTTTTCTTTTTTTTTTTTTAGGAAAAGGTCCTAAAAACTATTATATTTTGATTAAAATAATTATTTTTCTATGTTGTGTCTATGTCTACATCTATTCTATATCTATATACTTTCTACCCTATTGTTAAATAAATAATTAGTTTAATGTAGGAAAAAAAATAGGTCGTTTGATATGCAGGTTCAAAACCGTTTGAGGCAACTTAAGCTATAGAGGTGATTCAATCTAACATTTGATGGAGAAATAACTGAGACTAGTTTAAACCATAGGGCGGTTTTGAACAGCTCAAAATCCTCAAAATTCAAACTTTGCCTCTCCTTCAAAGTTACATCACTTGAACCATTTTCTATAATAAAAGCAATTCTTATTCTCGTATAAACCATAGTTTTTCAAATATCACTTCTTGTTTTAAACTTAATATGATATTTTATTTTTGTTTTAAACCTTTACGTTCTAAACACTAGATCAAAACCACCGTTTAAACCACACCGTTTAGATTCCACAGTTCAAACCATAAAGTTTTAAACTACATCATTTCAAACCCATACACTAAACGAACCCTTAATAATTTTTTTCTTAAGAATTTTTTTTACAGTGCATAGATACCTATGAATAGTGCATGTTTCAAAACATAAGATGTGATCAAAAGCGATCAAAAGCAATTTTTTTAGAGAAAGATCCTTAAAGCTATTATATTTTATATTAACTAAAATAAATATTTTTCCTGTGTCATGTCTTTGTGTACGTCTATTCTATGTCTATATTCTATCTACCTTTTTGTTAAATTAAGTTTTTTGATAATTTTTATTAAATTATTTTGTCATTACGTGTTTTTTCCCTTATTTTTCCACCCTTCATTAGCTCTTATATTGTAATGAATTTTAAATAGAATATATATATTCTTTGTAATTGTGCTATTGAAATATTTTTTTTTTCATATTTTCTATTAGTACTTTTTTTTTTTGGCTAATTGTCCCCATTAAAATAATTTTTCTTAAATGTAACTCTAGTTAGACTTTTTTTTCGCAATTCTTTTAGCCGTTACAAATATCTTTTCTATAATTTGCTTTATTGAAATAGCTTTTCTTAAATGTGTCCCTAAGCATTTTTTTTATGTGGCTCTCTCAACTACTTTTTTCTTTTATGTACCTCCTAATTAATTTTTCATTTTTCATTAAAAAAATAATTTTTGTTTGATTTTCCCTCGAATTTTTTTTTTCAAATATGTTCTACTTGTCTATAAATATATCTATAGATATTCAACCTAAATCACATGTTATAATTGAAACATATATTTCAATAGATCTATTATTTTATTATAATATTTTTGAAAGTGGCCTATTAATTTATTTTTTAATTTAGTTCTATTAAAATAATTTTCTCAAATTTGCCTTAAGTAAAATATTTTGGAGTCCTCTAATATAATATTCCATCAAATGTGGCCTACCCTTATACAACTATTTTCTTAATTGGCTTGCTAAAATAACTTTTCTGAAGAGTATTATTAAATATTTTTTATTTTTGCAACTTGAAACATTATTTCTCAGACATATCTTCCTAAAATAATTGTTATATAATTTCCACTACTAATTATTCTTTTTATTTTTGTAAAAGTGGTTATTACCACTATTAGTTCCCAAACTCTAAACATTGTGATAATTTTTCTGATGAACTTTTGTAGACGATGGATCTACAATCAAAATACAAAAATTCTAGATTAACTTGTTAGAAACTTGGGCCCTTAAATCACCGTTAAATGGACCTGTTTACTTGAGCATATGCACATAATCAAAACCAAGTAAATGAAACTTATGTAGAAACAAAAGAACACACAAGGTTTATAGTGGTTCACTCTGTTAATGAAGAGCTGCGTCCACTGTAATTCACTATTGAGTTTTCTTAGTACAGATTACAACAAGAGAGTAAGAATAGATGAGAAAATAAATGGGCAGAGTTTCAGTACTTTTTCCTCTTCCTTCCACAAAGCTACCTCCCCCCTATATATAGAGCATGAGATGAAATCGTGGTCGTCAACCGTCAAGCGGAGTGGAGTAATGCCTCGTGAGTAGTAGTAATAGTGGGACACGTGTCAGCTGATGATTAACTGTAGAAATCACATCTTCCTCATGCTTCAGTCTAGTAACTTGCATGTTTTAACTGTCAAAACATGCTATTAACCGTCAAATTGATATAATCAATCCGAACGAATAATGGCCTGAAAGAGTGTCATCCTTGGGTGAAAAGTTCCAAAATAAGCAATCGATCCAAACGAACCTGATGAATAGCTGATTGGATTAAGATGATTTCGTTCAATTCGTTCGATGACCGTTATTGGGCCGGTAGAGCCTGTGGGCAATTTGGGCCAATCTGAATTGTACCCCAACAGTTAGCCCCCCACTCCTTAGTCCCATGTTATGGACTACAGGAGTGAAGGTCAAACCTTGAAATCGATTGCACGTGATTTGGATATCTTTTCATCTGTGCTGGAATCATTACCTTTCCTTGGGAAATCGCGACAATTAATTACCTGCAACACGTGTCCTCATGCAATTGGCAATTCATTAATAATCACTGCAATGTTGATGTATGCGTTTTATTCAAAAAGACACCACCTCGTTTGAGCGGGAACTCGAAAAGACGCGTAACCCTAGCCTTCGGATCAGAGCTCTAAGTCGATCTAGACCGTCAATATGGTGCCCTTGGATGGTATATAACACGTTCCCTTCCTCATTTCCTCACTCCGTTTCAATCTCTTGGGCTTCAAGGCAATTTTTCTCCCATTTTTCTCAGTTTTTTCAGATTTTTCAGGCAAGATTTTTTTCCCTCCTTTTATTTTTCATGCGATTTTCCTTCCATAATCTTGTTTTTCTCCTTATTCTAAGTGTTTTGATATTAAACACACCACATTCCTCGAGAAAACTGGTAACTACTGGATCTGTTTGGCCGTCCCGACCATAGAGCACTTAAGAACAGTTTAGAGCCTTCAAGTTTTAGGGTTCTTCGCCTATTTGATCTTCAAAACCCTAGATTTCCTTGGATAATTTTGTTTTCATAAAAAGTGTCAAAGGCAGTAGTCATCAATTCGAGCTCCAGCAATGAAAATGATCCCTAGTCGAGCAGCGATGAAAGGGAGGTAGATGAAATGATCTGCCAACAAAGCATAATCGAATCGAGCGCAAGGATGGCCAGGGCTGAGACAGGAGAAGAGGCATCGAGCTGAAGGACAAAAAGAAATCAGCCAGCAGGACCCTCGTGGAAAATCGACGACTTCGAATCGATCAAAAGAACGAAATATATTTCACCAACAAAAGGGATCTCATTTTTTACGAAGAATATAGAGTCCGTCTTGACAGAGGTAGACCTCTAAATGATAAGGACGAAGTATGGAGTCCCACCTACTGTAGAGATTCGACTTCCTTATCAAGGCGAACAGGCTGACTCATAAAATGACAACTGGTTTTGCGTGTACAACAAATGGTTCGAGCTCAGACTCCAGTTGCCAATCCCTGAGTTCATGGTAAAGATAGTCAGTCAGTACGATATCTCTATGACACAGATTATGTCAAACGAAATTCGGCTTTTGATAGCACTGATAGTCGTAGTCGAAGAGGCCAAGATTGACTTTGACATATATGATTTTCTTCGATGTTATTATTTGAAGCCAAACAGTAAAAACCTGGGTCGCTTCTACTTCGTTTATCGACAGTTGAAGAAACTTATAGCTAAATTCGTTAACGCGAATAGACATTGGGAAGAAAGATACTTCTTCATGTCAATCAACCTCGAATCCTTCGAGTTTACTACTTGAATCCCTTTTCCATTTGCTTTCGGTCATGTTGGTGAGTTTCAATCCTTGACTGTTTCAAGTAGTAATTCCAACTGATCTCAAGTATGCTTTTTCTTTGCAGATTACGAGCTAAACCACCTGGCTTCAATCGACAAGAGGTTCCAGACAAAGCTGAAAGCACTGCTCGCTTTAAAAGATTAGACTTGGGCTAAAATATCAAAGCCCAATCGACTTGGGAAGTTGTCGATTTGGAAGAATTTCAAGAACATCCCATTAGGTATTCCTATTCGATTTCCAAAATGAGTTGATTGGTTCTTTGTATGTGACGGTGCACTTCAACGGCTGTACGGTCCATCAAAATATATTACCCCACTATCCGACGAAGACGTTCATCTCGCAGAAGCCGCTTTATCAGCCATGAAGGTAACATTGCCTTCCTTGGGTGAGATGAGGAAGAAGGGTGTAGACAAAGCGAAGAAAAGAAGGGCTGAAGCTGGCAGGTCCTCAGCTCTGAAAGAGACGACCCTGCCAATCGAACGGCAAGAAATGGCTCTTCCATTTAATATTCAGCCTCCGCCATTGAAGAAAAGAAAGGAAACTGAGCCCATTGTTGTAACCAAAGATGTCTAATCGTCAGCTCTAGAGAAAACGCTGGACGTCCTAGAGGATGTCAGTGTTCTTTAAGATAAGGAATTGCTACAAGGGCAGCAATGAACTTTTACTTTGATAAAGACAAGGAGGCGTTTGGCGGGAAACCATTTACATGGCTATACAATGAATTGGCCGCTGCATTGGGACAGGTAAAATCAAAACTTTTTTTTTAGGCATTCGTTCGAATCGACTAACGAAGCAACTTTTTCATTACACAGGCTCTCATGTTCCATAATCTTTTTGCGAACAAGGCAGTTCACAAACTTGAATAAGAGAAGTTGAAGATTAAGGATCTTGGAGAATAGCTCTAGAAGATGAAGTCTAACAGGGACAACAAATAGAAAGAGCTCTATGATGTAGCCGATGCATTAAATAGGGTGAATGGGAAAGTGCTAAACTTGTCAAGCAGCGTTCGACTTCTAGAGGAAGAAAACAATGGCCTAAAGAGGAAGATATCTGCAAAAGACAAAGATATTGAGGAAATAAAGGAGCAGCTACTCAAGGTCCATGGCACCTTTTCTTTTAAGGCACGGCTTGAGACCCAACAAGAGATCAAGTCTGGTCAACTCAACATAGACGCGATCGACCAAGAAATTAGAGACCTTGAGGATATGTTATCGTCGAAAGATTCAAACGTCCAAGAGGTCAAGCTGTCGCATCAAGATCTTCCTGTTCAGCCCCCTGCCCCTGAGTTTGAGACGGTCGTGGTTCCAACTGAAGAGCTCGCAGTCCCTCCAATTACAGAGCCAGCAACGGAAGTGGTTAATGATTAACTCGAGGATTAAATAATAGAAAAAGTATGTGCCATATTTGGTTTGATTCGTACTAAACAGTTTCTTTTCCTTAAATGAAATTTCTTTTTCGGATAATACTGAGGTTTTGCTTTTTATCTTGCATTTTAATGCAACTTATTTTAGCGGACGCATTCAACTAACCATGTATTGAGTCAAACTAACCATACTAACGCCAAGACGATGGCACAAACAAATCCTGTTAGTAAAAATTAGGGTCAAGCTAATCGAAACTAAGATGCCATTAAAAGTCAGGTGATAAAAAATAAGTCATCAAGATAACGAACCATGTTTGTTAGTACCAAATTGGTCGAACATGATGATAGTAGAACTATTAAATTGTGGTCCAATTCGGTCAGGCTGAAATGACTGATCTTAATCAAGCAAGTCAAGGCTAGATTGATTTTTAAAACAAATGAGGGCTCAGACCGAGGCAATCAAGTTAAAGATCACAAAACATTAATGTTTGGATCGAACTAGTCGAGTCCGAAGAATCTTACAACTGACTTAAGGAATTCGGACTGATCTGGTTGAGTCCAAAGTTGGGCCATAAAGATGGCTTAAGGAGAGTTCTAGTCCATATGGTCGAGTCCAAAGTCGAGCCATGAAGATGGCTTAAGGAGAGTTCAGATCGATATGGTCGAGTTTGAAGTTGAGCCATGAAGATGGCTTAAGGAGAGTTCGGATCGATATGGTCAAGTCCGAAGTTGAGCCCGAAGTTGAGCCATGAAGATGGCGTTCGTATGTCTTGGATCGATCTGGTCGAGTCCGATGTCTGCTATTGCCATAAAGCTTAGTTTTGTACTTTGGAAATAGAACTCGTCAATCGTAATTTGGGGAAATAAAATTCAAATAATCAGGGACTACACTCGTTTATATCATACACGAGCTGCCTACATACCCCTAGCACGGGGATGAAGCCAAAGGTAGTTCAATTACATAAAGCGAAATAAAAAATTACAGATAATACTTCCTCAAGTGGTTCACGTTCTAGCTCTTCGTTATGTAGGATCCATCCAGCTTTTCGAGTTTGTAAACTCCTTCTCAAACAACTGACCGTATTCAATAGGGTCCTTCCTAATTAGCCGTCAATTTTCTAGCATTGGCTTCTCTAGTATTCTGAAAGACTTTCCTGAGCACGAGTTCTCCTTCGATGAATTTTCTATGCTTGACCCTCTGGTTGTAATACCTAGCTGCAGCTTGTTGATAGCAACCGAGGCGATAGAAAGCTTTGTCCCTTTTTTCATCGGTGAAGTCCAACCCATCCTGCATCATCTCATCGTTCTTTGCTTCATTTAGTAGAGATTAATTGACTCATAGATCCCGTGCGACTACCTCAGTAAGAATAACAGCTTCTGTTCCATACACAAGCGAGAAAGGAGATTCGCCAGTTGCCCTTCTTTGAGTCATTCGATATGCCCATGGCGCCATCGGGAGTTCCTCGACCCATCGCCCTTTTCTTGCCTCGAGTTTCTTCTTCAGATTCTTTACGATCGTCTTATTCGTTGCCTCTGCCTGTCCATTTTCTTATGGGTATCTTAGAGTTAAGAAGTTTAGAATAATGTCCTAATCGCGGCAGAACTTTCTAAAAGATGATGAGATGAATTGAGAGCCGTTGTCGGTGACTATCTCCCTTGGAACTCTAAACCGGCAGATGATATTCCTCTAAATAAATCTTTCAACATCTCGTTCTTTAATGTCCGCAAAGGCTTCGGCTTCAACCCACTTCGAGAAGTAATCAGTGAGGACGAGTAAATACTTCACTTACCCTGAGGCTGGCAGAAACGGTCCGACTATGTCCATCGAGTACTTCATAAATGGGTATGGCGAACTGACCGAAGAAAGCTCTTCTGCTGGTTGATGTATGATGGGCGTGTGCCTCTAGCAACTTTCGCATTTACGAGCGAAGTTTTCACAATTGTTCTGCATGGTCGGCCAATAGAATCCTTGCCTCTTAACCTTATTGCACAATGACCTTCTGCCTGAATGATTTTCACACGATTCCTCGTGTACTTCTCTAATTACTTTCTCTGTTTCATCTTCTCCGAGACATCGGAGATAAGGTCCTATGAAAGAGCGCCTATATAGTTTTTCATCTATCAAGTAGTGTCTTGTAACACGCACTTTAATCTTCCTGGCAGTTTGCCTATCTTCAAGAAGCCAACCTTCACTTATGTACATCTGGATGGGCGTTCTCTAATCGTCCCTCGGATCGGCATAGCTAGCGTTCTCGACCAATGCAATACTAAGGCTGTCAATAGTGCCAAAGGGATTGTCCTCCTCTCGCTTACTTTGACAGCTGATCCCAAGCTAGCCAGTGCATCAGCTCTGAAGTTGTGTTCTCGAGGTATGTGCTTAACCTTGAAATGATCGAACTGTGCTTTCAACTTGTTAACTAAGCTCAAGTATAGATGCATCTTCTCGTCTTGCGCCTCGAACTCTCCATTCACTTGGTTAACGACCAGCATGGAGTCGCTTTCCAGAAGAAGTTTAGTAGCCCCCAACGCAGTAGCAAGCCTTGTTCTAGCTATCACTACCTCGTATTCTGCATTAGCATGTGCCATAGTTGTAGGAGTTGTCGTAGCTGTGCCTACTGGTGTAGTTGTTGGTGCTGGGGTCGACGTAGAGTACAATGGCTACATTCTCCCAATCGGGCTGTGAGCACGTTGCTGTCTTCCCGGTTGTAGGGTCTGAAATTGCCACTGTGTTGTAGATGAAGCTAGAAACGTTAAATACCCATAATAAGGGTAGTAATATGACTGTGAAGCCATTTGGGAAATCTAATAGCTAATTTGGCTTCTCAAAGCCAAGTTCTCACTGCTCAGTTGCTCCATTCTCTTGTCGCGTTCCTAAGAATGAACTGCTTGCTCTTGAAGTGTTTTCTTCAGAGCTTCCACCTCTGCTAGAAGGGCTTCCATTTGTTGGTTGTCCCAAGTGAATGCCTCCGTCTCTTCCACTGTGGTTTCTAGGGTGCGCTGGTCGTCAACGTTGTCTGCCATTTGAATCCGAGTCTTTAGATCCTGGAGTTGATGATTTGATGTGCCCCACGGTAGGCGCCAAACTGTAGACGATGGATCTACAATAAAAATACAAAAATTCTAGATTAACTTGTTAGAAACTTGGGCTCTCAAATCACCGTTAAATGGACTTGTTCACTTGAGCATATGCACATGATTAAAACCAAGTAAATGAAACTTATGCGGAAACAAAAGAACACACAAGGTTTATAGTGGTTCATTCTGTTAATGAAGAGCTACATCCACTGTAATTCACTATTGAGTTTTCTTAGTACAGATTATAAGAGAGTAAGAATAAATGAGAAAATAAATGGGCTGAGTTTCAGTACTTTTTCCTCTTCCTTCCACAAAGCTACCTCCCCCCTATATATAGAGCATGAGATGAAATTGTGGTCGTCAACCGTCAAGCGGAGTGAAGTAATGCCTCGTGAGTAGTAGTAATAGTGGGACACATGTCAGCTGATGATTAACTGCAGAAATCACGTCTTTTTGATGCTTCGGTCCAGTAACTTGCATGTTTAACCGTCAAAATGTGCTATTAACCGTTAAATCAATACAATCGATCCGAACAAACAACAGCCTGAAAGGGCGTCATCCTTGGGCGAAAAGTTTCATAATAAGCAATCGATCCAAACGAACCCAACGAATAGCCGATTGGATTAAGCTGATTTCGTTTGATTCGTTCGATGACTGTTATTGGGCTGGTAGAGCCCGTGGGCAATTTGGGCCAGTCCGAATTGTACCCCAACAACTTTTAATTTGGACAAATTAGTCCTTGAACTATTTTTTTTTATGTTTTTTGACTCGACTACAAAATTGACTACCAATTTTTACAATTTAATAAAAATAATCGTTCTTTTAACATAATAATTTGAAAATTTATGAAAATAGCTTCATTATATGCAAAATATTATCTTTATTAATGTTATAACCATTAAATACTATAATATTTTATTACTTATTGTAAATATTTATGTCATATTTTCCTTTATTATAGGATGAGAATGTGATTATATATTAAATTTCGTAATTCATTCATCATTTTAATTGGGAGAAAAATTGTCAAAAAAGCAAATATTTAAGAACTAATTGGCCAAAGTTAGAGTTTAAGGACTAAATTATCACTATTAATTAAGAGAAAAAATATTTGATAGCATTTTTAAAATAGTTTTGTTTTGGGAAATAAGG
Organism: Artocarpus hirsutus; assembly: GCA_946598075.1. Lineage (NCBI taxonomy): Eukaryota > Viridiplantae > Streptophyta > Magnoliopsida > Rosales > Moraceae > Artocarpus > Artocarpus hirsutus. The sequence continues at coordinate 18,518 of CAMOHE010000737.1, forward strand.
GTTTTTGAAAATGATGTTGAAAATGCTTTTGAACTTTTTATCTTAAAAGACGTGAAAATATTTTCAAAAATATTTGAAAGCAAGGGCATTTTTAATATAAGAGAATGTAATTTTACTCCATCAGTGGAGCATAGGTGTTTTAGATTTGCTACTAGAAGCAGTTATGTATTACTTATTGTAAATTTTTAGTATGGGTAATCATAGATCATGTTGTTAAAATCTTAATCTAATTGCTGCAATACTATCCTTCACTAGTGGAGCAACTTATCCATTATAAGACTCCTCTGAAAACAATATCAAACACGTTGGTTGGCCATATTTTTAAAATGTGTCTATTTATGCCATATGAAATAATTGTACCGTATTATTGTTCATTTTTTATGTTTAAGTTATGCCATAACATATATGAATTTATAAAAAGTAAATTTTGAAAGATCATATCTAAAAAAATTCTCCTTTAAAAGTTCATTTTTTGGGAAAAGAAATTCCATTTTCCTTATTGTAATTGTTTTTTATTTCTTGAGTACAGAACAAGAAGATAGTCAAATCCAAATGATTAAATAAAAAATTAAATCCTTCCAAAAAAACAAAAAAAAAAGAAGAACAGGGTGTTTTTCATTGTTTTTTTTTTTTATTTATGCACCCCATTGTTTTTTCTTTCTTGAGTACAGAACAAGGAAATAGTCAAATCCAAATGATTAAATAAGAAATTAAATCCTTCAAAAAAGAAAAAAATAAACAGGGTGTTTTTCATTGTATTTTTTTTTTTTATTTATGGACCCCATATGCCTTATTAACCTAAAATTGTTCTTCATAGAGATCGAACCTAGGAGGCCTAACCTCACCCCACCCTCCCAACCATTGGACTTGCTAGTTTTGACCATATAGTTTTTAATTGCAAGTAGTGTAACACAAAAATTTATTACAGTCTAAAATGCTCACATTTACAGTGTGTGAATAGATGTGTAGTCAAATTGTTCATTTGAACAGTAAATCCAATCTATATTTGTGTTTTGAATGGGTAATTGATAACTGTAGTTTGGAGCATGAATAGTTAAAAAAAGTTTGAATCATGAATAAATTATTTAATTAAATAATAAACATGAAATATGTAAAAAAAATTTACTTAATTGAAAAATAATATGAGATAAAAGTGCCATTGTTTAATATAGGTTCGAAATATTTAAATGAAAGGGGTTTGGATTCTAAGTTAGGCAAATCAACTTAGTTTAAACAATAAGTTTTATTTAATTTAAATATTTTATTAAATATTAATTCAAATTATAATAGTCATTTGGACTGAATTAAACTAGACTAAACAACACGTTTGAAAGTTTTAATTTAGAATAATTTTATTGAACTTTAGGAGATTATAACACTACTATAAGACCTAATTTAAAAAAAATGCTATATATTAAACTGTGACCAATTATTTTGCCTGAAAAAGGATTTTTCTTTGGTCCGTTCGGAGTGGGGCGGCGTGGGCAAACGCTGGCCACATGCATCACCGTAATCTTTTACTAAACGAAACAAAAACAAAACAGAGGTGTTCACATTTGATAAAGCAGACAGTCATCTCATACAACTTATCCAACCGACCAAAACCAAAAAGAAAAGTCAGACTTACACAGTCTGAGACAGAAGAGTTCGTTCCAAGTCTCAAGTCGAAAAATCAATTCATACCTCCGATGAGAAAAAAAATGGAATCATCATCTCTAACAAATCTTCTCTGTACTCTTTTCCCGTCGAATTTCTCATTCGACGCTTGCGAGGAAAGCCCTCGGATTCTGCTAAAGGACTTGGCCGCCAGGGAACTCAACGCGTTCCTTTGGATTTCCCTCATCGCCATCACTGCTCTCTTGATTTCCAAACTTTTTAAGCTTCTCCGGCTATGGCGCAAGGGAAATCGTATACCTGGCCCTCCTTGCCCCTCTTTCTACGGCCACTGCAACCTCATCTCCCGCGAAAACGTCACCGGTCAGTTTAATTTAATTGTCTCTCTCTGCTGTTTGGTTGCCGAGAAAATTTGCAGTACATGAAAATGGAAACTTAAGGAAAATAACAACTGTTTGTCAGTTTAATGCAGGGAAAAAGTAGTTCTTTATTGGAAAAAAAAAAAAAAAGAGAATCGAATTAATTTTGTGATCTTTACTTGTGAATCTTGGTATTTTTAGAAATTTTATCAGAATCGCATGAGAGATATGGATCAGTGATGAAGCTATGGTTGGGTCCGACTCAGCTATTGGTGTCCATAAAGGATCCCAACCTAATCAAAGAGATGCTTTTTAAGGCTGCAGATAAGTTGCCTTTGACTGGGAGGGCCTTTAGTTTGGCTTTTGGACGATCCAGTCTTTTTGCTTCCTCTTTCGATAAGGTGCCAGCTTCTTTTTTTCTCCTTTTCTTTTCCTTTTTAATGTTTTATTTTCTTTTCCCTTCGTCTTATGATTGCTCATCGAGTGTATTTGCCTTAAAAAATGAATACATGTATGATATATTACTCTTAAGGATTAATTGCATGCCGCCCCTAAAATTATCAGTCTTTGGCTACTTGAACTCCAAACTTTCAATTTTGACAAATAGGATCCTAAATTATTATTTTAGTTGCAATTGTGGCGTTATAGCAAACCGAATATTTTGACACAGATGCACCCTAATTTCGTCGGTTGGCAAGCTGGACCCTAAACTTTTTGAATTTTGGCATTTCTAACTTTAATTGCTATCCATTAATTGACGTCCGTTGTTGAGTGGAATACATTGCCAAGGATTGTAGAATTAAGGGTCTTAAATGATAAAATTAAAATTTTGGGGCGCAACATGCATGTCCACGGAGTCTGAGTACAGTTTACCCCTATTTTCCCTTTCGCCTTTTATCTGCCCCTATGATTTGGTTGTCTAAGGATGATAACAAAAACCTCCCCTGCGTTTTTTATCAAAATATAACATTCTATTTCTACCCTGTGTTTTCATAAATATTTCATCTATCTCTTACATTTTATCAATTGTATAAAAAGTATTCCCAAGAAAAAAAAAAACGTGTTAAAAATCTCCTAACATATTTTGTTAAACGTAGTGGTATGTGCAACAATCCTAAAATCATAGGGTGGAATGCAACTTTTCGGTGAAACATATCGGTTTTTGTTATTATTCCTTTGATTTTTGCTTTTCCATATTGGTATCGCAGAATCATCTAGTGCCGTTTCTTTGCTTTACAATGTTGTTTTCTTCTTGTTTACTTATTTTGATTGTTTGACTAGAATTTTTTAGCTGCTTGATTTTTATCCCAATAAAATGCATACCTTTTAAATTCTTTATAAATTGTTCATGGTTTTACAAAGGTCATTCAAGGAAATTATAAAATTTATTTTCCCTGCTTACTCTTCTCGTGATGACGGATTAATTAATTCTTCCATATTTATTCCTAGTAAAATGTCTCCTGCAATTCCTTTCCTTTACGTTCAGGTGCAAAAGAGAAGGGACGCATTAATGACAGAATTAAGTGAAAGATTGCTTGTGAGAGCAAAGGTGATCCCTGATAAGGTTGTGGAATGCATAATGGAGAGAATACACAGGTCCATGGCCAAAGGTAGTGTTGATAGTAAAATGGTTGCTCAACACATGGCTTTTACCATATTGGGAACTACACTCTTTGGAGATCCTTTTTTAGCTTGGTCTAAGGCCAATGTTTACGAGGAGCTCCTTATGATGATTGCCAAGGACGCATGCTTTTGGGCTTCATATAATGTTACTCCATTTTGGAAGCGAGGATTTTGGAAGTACCAGCAATTATGCACAAAGCTGAAATGCTTAACTCAAGATATTATTCAACAGTGCAGAAAAAATTGCAAGATATTTCATTTCATGGATCAGGACCACTGTAATGAAACGACAAACACAGGAAAGGTCGCTTCATATGCGGCATCATATTGTTCTGATGGTGTAACTCCAGATAACATTTTCTTTCAGGAGATTAGAGGCCATAATAATGACAGAGACGAAGAACCATCTAGTAACATTATGGGCATGATGTTTCATGGATGCCTAACCACAACAGGATTGATCAATAATATCTTGATGAGGCTTGTCACACACCCAGAAATACAGGATAAGGTAGCTTTCTTTTTCTCTTTATTCATTCCCAGTGTTATAGTTGTGCCTCTTTGAAATCATTGTGCCAAGATGTGTTTTATTTAGTAGGGTGTGAAGTCAGGTACCGCTATGTTTTCTTTTTTGATTATTTCGGTTGATGTCAAAGAATTTATCATATTTTTGGCTTCATTTTTTATTTTCAAATCTCAACCTTCAGAGTTGACATATATTTCAGCAGATGCATGTAGTTCAGTCAAATCAGAGAAATTTCTTTCCAAAAACTAATTAAGCCCTTAACCATTGGCAAATATGAATCCTAGATTCAAAATAAAATTTACGTTTAGTTCCTCCTAAACAACCTTAAAACTCTTTTAATGCTTTGTTGAAGCTAGAGCAGGACCTAATTGTAGTTTTCCCGTATGTATATTGTTTTTCTCAGTATCTGAGTTAATTTGCAAATTGAATTTATATCCTGAATGAGTTTTACTACAACTTTTGGTGATTATTCTGGATGACGTTAGTGATGTTAACTTTCATGGGTGATTCATCAAGTATTTTTTCCAAATTTACATCTCTGTCCCTCTACAGATTTACACTGAGATTACTATGGCACAGAAAGGTCCAATGACGCAAAATGTACAAAATGTTGATAAGATGCCCTTATTATTGGCAACTGTTTATGAATCTGCACGACTTCTGCCAGCTGGACCTTTGCTTCAGAGATGTTCTCTGGATCATGGTAATGTACTCACTTCTTTAGAAAAGCTTAATGTGTAGCAAAATAGCACTTCTAAGTATTTGTCTGTCTTCTTTTTTATTTATTTTTTTGCCAGCCAATAGAAATTTGACTGGGGTAGATCAATAGTCTATTTAAACCTCATGAAGGGTACTCTTTACGCAAGTATGGTAACTTCTCTAGCTTAGGTGCAACACTGCATGAGTTTATTTTAATGCTGAACTGTTTCAGGGCCATTGTTCCTTCAGTAGCATGATATAATGGTTTGGGAAATGCATTTTTTTCATCCATGAGTCTACTCTATGAAATACCAAGATAGACATAACAAACAGTTCATTATTATAAACATGAGTCTATATTCTATGACTCGATAGAAGGGCAGGGATGCACTACCTGGCTCCGCATGCATGTTGAGATTTTTGTTTTGTGCTTTTTTGTTTAATTAGCTCTAAGTATCAAGTAGCATATCATGTCATATCCATATAGAATCATACATGCCACATGTGGTTGCAGCTCCTATCACATTTATGCATGTAATGGAATTTCTACTTTGTGCATTGGCTTGAGTTTAGATTGAATACCAGCTCAGAACCACTGAAGTGAGATTTTAAGTTGCTTGATTTGATGATAGCTTTGTCCTGCAAATTGTGTTCCTATGTTTACTGAAGTAATGAAACATGAAATTTTGATCGCTATTGAGCAGGGGAATGCGAAGAATGATTTAAGTGCTTTCGTGTTATATCTTGTATTTTAATGTGGAGGTGTACCCTACATAGACTCTGGTGGAAGTCCTGTGGTTTTTCTTTTTGTCATAGTTTGATAGGTAGGTTGGACGTGGCTATGATAGTTTTTTTTTGCTGTGGTTATGGCTATGTAACTCCTGGTATGGAGGCTTTTGATGTTTGATGCTGATGTTAGCGTGGATCACTTATGGACTTGGGAAGTGCTGGTATTGGACACTAATTGACTATGGTGATTTGGATTTGTATGGCTGGTTTCTACCCATGAATGAATGAGTTGATTAGAGTTGGGATAGAAAGCTTATAGGATAAACAAAAACTTATAAAACATAATGATAAAAGCATTTTATCTTGGCAATATATTCTCGCTGTTGGTTAAGAAGTGGCCTAGTCTATGTCATATGTTGACTGAAATAGATGTTCTTTTAATGTTATAGTACAAAAGAAATGTCTGGGTGTCTTGAAATGTTTAATGGAAAGAAGATTTGAGTTTATTAAGATATTCAAACATCAACCTTAGTATAGATTCAATTGTTTCATATTTTCTCTACTCTTTCCCACCTGTCAAGAACACATTAGAGTAGGATAAAGAATAGAAAAGTTGTGAAGTTTTTGAGGATATAAAGGTACAGTGTAACAGAGAGTTTTTATTTCTTATTTTTTTTATTTTTATTTTTTTAGCCTTTTGTTGGTCATCAAACATTTTGATCAACAATTTCATCTTTGAGTTCATCAGTATCAAAATTTATGTGAGAGTTGATTGTAGCATATTGTAAGTATTGATTCTCAAAAAAATTGCTCACTTTTCTATAGCTCTTAGCTCCTAAAATATGACATGCAATTTTTAGCTACCATACTTTACCATATTGTTTTTCTGTTTTCTTTCCTCGTTGGGAATTCTTTAGTAACTGCTTTTTGCATTAATTCTTTCTTCTCTTTCTCCGATTCTTGAAGACTTGAGTCTTGAAAGTGGTGTGACCATACCAGCTGGAGCAGTGCTGGTTGTTCCTACACAATTAGTACAGAAGGATGATTCTAGCTGGGGAAGTGATGCTGGTGAATTTAATCCATATCGCTTTCTGTCAAAGACTGGGAAGATATCTAATTTGGTGTTGAACACTTCATTTTCAGGTTTGAATATATATTAATATATATATATATATATATATATATATATATAAATACTTTGCGTACAATGACTTTCATGTGAAAAATCTAGGTTGGCCATAACTAATCTTACCATGGTAGGAATTGGAAATCTGGCATGGATTTAATTTTAATATACCATCTGAAATTAAATTTAGATTCTTTATGAGCGATGTATCTCTAAATAACTATTTTTGGGCTGCAGAAGAAACAGCAGATCTCAAAGAGAGCTCTTTTGTTTTGAATGATCCAAATGACAATGCCGCATTCCTGCCCTTTGGTTCTGGTGTACGCGCCTGTGTTGGCCAAAAGTTTGTAATCCAAGGAGTAGCAGCATTTTTCGCATCATTGCTCAAACACTTTGAGGTTTATGCACTGGCTTTCTTGTATTTTTCATTGGAGAAATTTTGACTGGATATTACACTTTGCCATCAGTGTTTGCCCTCCTTTTATTTTTTATTTTTTGGATAGGAAATAAAAATTTCATTAAACAAATGAAAACTTTGCAGAAATTTTTGGATGGATGAGGGATCCATCATAATCATACAAATACCAAAACAAAACCAAAAGAAAAGACTATATACCCACCTAATAATCAACCAACAACACTTAAATTCCAGACCAGAACGTTTACCAAAACCAGAAAAACAACGAACTATGCCAAAATATCTCTCCAACTAAGCAATATCAAGAATAATGGAAACTCCTTAAATGAAGAATCTGTGGACGCCCAGAGAGATGCAAGAAATTTTGCCTTCTCAAATAAGTCCTCAAATCTCCTTCTCTTCAAAAATCCTCTGATTTCTCTCAAGCCATACCACCCAGGGAATAGCTAAAACCATGGCTCTCCGCATTGTTTTACCTCTCTTCCCCCTTCCAAAGCGAAATAACTCCTCTACCATAATTGCATTACTTTGGGCAGGAAAAACCCAAGAAAGTGAAGCAGCTCCCAATACCTTAGACCAGAATTTTCCAGCCACCTTACAATGTAGAAATAAATGATCAACTGATTCCGCATTCTCCCTGCACATAACACACCAACTAGAAGAGAAAGCAAGATTAGGATGTTTCTTCTGCACTAAGTCACTAGTATTTAATTTCTTATGGAAAAATAACCAAGCAAAAACCTTAACCCAAATAGGAGGACATGATTTCCAAATGAATTCAAAAGGTTCTAAGGTAAGGCTATTTGGACACTGAATCAAAGACTGGAAAAAAGAATTGCTGGAAAAACCCTTTGAACCTACAATCCGGATTCGAGGATCAGGTTGCAAAGTGGCATGTGGCTTGTGCCTACAAGATCTAGGGTTCAAACTTGCACGTGGCCACCTACATAACAATAGTCATAGTTTCCTCCTTTCTAAAGATTGTAGGGTTTGGCATAAGGAATATTTCAAAAAAATAGAGAATCAGGTTAGGTATTTGGAGAGAAATCTTGCAGAGAGTGACTGATAGATGTGTTAGACAAGAAAAACAAGTGACGAGACAAAAATGAAATTTTGATAAAATTAAGTAAAGGAGTGTTTGTGAACCTCTTTTCATGTAGCTGTTTGTATGTCTATAAAATGAATGCAGGGATGCCACCTTTTTCAGTGTAGTCTTTCCATGAAGCGGTGGTAAACTGTCTTGTATGTAACATTATTGGGAAGTTAAACTTGCTCATCCTTTGTGATTTATTTTGTTAACATTCAATGATCTAGATGCACTTAGGATTTGGTTTTCTTGATGGGTCTAGGTATCTTCTTTTATCTACACAAATTGAAGTTAAAAGTTCCTTTTAATATTGAGCTGGCTGTACATTAGGTTGTTTTACATTTGATTTGGAGTTCAATCTAATATGTAAGTAATGCAAACTTATAGTCAAATTTGCCTTTCCTCTTGGTTCTTTCTCGCACGTGTCTTCCTGTTTCTCTCCTCCCTGTGTCTATTGCACCCTTTTCTCTTTCTGGTTCCGCATTACTCTCTCTAAAAGACGATGACTCGCGTGACTTGTTGAAGATGGATTTGAAATATGATTTGTGAAACTGAGTTCATCTCTCTATCTACTTTTTCCTTATTCGATCATTGGTTGATTAGTTTTCTTCTAAGATATTATTGTGACCATGCATCAAATAAAGACAGACCATAACTGTCTTGCTAGGAGTTCATTTTCAGATGCCCATTTTGCAATACACGAAAGATCACATGATTCACATTGACCAAGATAGTTTTGAGTGTTAATGTTTTTTCTTTTGTCTGAACTCAAACTACAGATAAAGCTTGAATCGCAAGCCCAGAATAACGGGAAACCAAGAATGAACAACTGTGGGTTCCAGCTTCTTCCGAGCACAGAGATAGTTTTTGTGACGAGGTGCAGCTGAAAGAACAAAGGAGACAGAAATCCTTCCTTCTTGATGAGTGTGTCTATACTTAGTATTTTATTTTCTATGCTACCCCTGCACGCAAATTCTTCCCTCTTTTCCCCCTTTTCTTAATGAATGTTTGATGATGAGGGAAGCTTTCTTTTGCTGCTATGCTGACTAAGTTGAGGATATTACATGAGTACGGAATGTCGACTCATGTTTTTTTCCTCTCGCTTTTTATGATAGCTCAGGTGCTGTGTGTATGCTGTCACAGTTTTTTCAATTGTTTTTGAAGCACCCTAGGGCTGTTTGTTGCTGTCGAGGCTGTTATCATGTTTTGTTCCCTCGTCGTAGTTGTAACTTCTTTCTTTCTTAATTGACGTTTTTACTCCTTTGGAAGGAGTTCTTTCACATTGTCATAGAACATGTACAAATATGGAATTGGATTATTGTACTATTACTCAATTTTACATTCCAAGAAAAAGTGACGTTTTATTTTGTGACTCCTATTGACTTGGTAATATTTTATCAAACTGAAGTTGTTAAATTTCCAGGAAGAGAGTAGGCGTTTTATGTGTTAATTATTTTGTACTCCCTAAAGTTTGGAAGCGAGCTTTTTCACTGAAGTAGTTCTGGATCAATTTCTTAAAAAAAATAAGGAGCGGAAGCTTTATTTTCACGGAAGTGTTTGGTGTATTGGTTCAAACCACCAGTGGTTTGAATCAATAACAATACAAAGCTTACATGTTATAGCGTAAATAATTACACAAAGTATGTAAAGACCTTAGGTCTAAAAATGTAGATTTTCACAATATTACAAATATGTCTACTCTTAAAAAATTATTGACTTATGACATCCCTTGTTCTTTTTTGCATGTTTCTTATATAATTAATTTCATTACAAGTTGTTCTTTTTTGCATATTTCTTATATAATTAATTTATTATAATTTTTTAAATTATTATAAAGTTAGAAATATTTTTGATTCGGATGTATCCCTCTTCTTCTTTTCTCGTCTAATCTTAACTTTTAAAGACAATACTCCTAAAAATTTATGTATTAGTTACATATTAACTAACAACTAACACACACTTTTTTCATAAAGGAATTGAAAATATAGCAACACGGTTTTCCAAAGAAACTTAACACATAGATAAAGCCTGCAAAATTTCTTCTCACATGTTCAACCAGTAAAATCATGATAGTATAGTGCTAATAAAAAGTAAGAACACAATGAAACTCTTTAAAATTACGCCAGTTTTGACGAGGAGCAAATTTCTAAGTGTAGACACTAATTAAAATTTCTAGTTTTTGTGGAAAAATAAAAATGGTATTCAGGATTGCAAAAATTGACGTCTAGTGTGTGGGAACTCTTTTTTTTTTTTTTTTTTTGACATTAGGGTGTTGGAAGTTTAGCCAATATACCAGATTTTATGAATCATATGTGCGTTAACGCCAAAAAAGACTATAGGAGTGATGGACCCTGACTCATAAGCTAGAACGTTAAATTTAACCAGGTGAACTAAAGGAAAAAAAAACGATTCAAAAGAACACAAATACACCTTTGCCCTCTTTAATCTTCTCTCTCTATCTTCTCCTTCCTGTCACTCTCTCATCTGCGTTTTGCTTTCCTCGTTAGCATGCTCACCTCCTTCATCAACAAACCCACAATGTTTTTCTTCAGCAAATTAAAAAAAGAAAAAAGAAAAAGAACAAGAAGAAAAGAAAAACCATCCCTGGTGAGATGGGCTCAATTGCATATGATTTTTTTTTCTATTGTTTTTCTTTGAAAAAAAAAAAGGAAAAGAAAAGGAAAAACACCAGTCTTCTTCTTTTCAGACGAAAAGCAAAATTTGATCCAAAAACCAAATCTCCATCACATGAAGGTTAAAACAAAGGGAAAAAAAAAAACTCTAATACGAAATTAAAGAAAAAAATTATTATCATGTGCTAGAAGTCAAGAGCTGCTGGGGATGGAAGAGGTCGTTGGCCCTGAGGCAAAGGGGGGATCGCACTGTGGGCCGCCGTCGGCAGTGGAAGAGATCGCCCGCATACCACGGTTTTACTCCTGTTTTTTCTCCTCTTTTTTAGTTTGATGATTTTCTAGTTGGGGGGCACTAGAAGCTCCAAAGATCTTTATACATTCTTTCTCATGGTTAAATATTCAATTAAATCTAACATCTGGTGGCCTTGGTAAATTAAAATGGACAAATCATACACATCTGGCTTCGTTAGTCATGGAGACAGCTTGTTTTCATTTATTCTTCTTGTCATCTAGTTCTTATGTGTTAGACTTGATAATTGGCAAATGAAGATTGTCGGTAGTCAGTAGATGAGATCTCCAAGGTTTGGGTAGAGCGGAGATCGCGCTGCCGTTTGAGGAATAGAATAATAGAATAGAAGTAACGCGGGCGAAGGCTTATTTCTTTGTTTCTATTATTTTTTGAAAAGCCGGGGTTTTATTCTGGTGTTTCAAGGCATATCTTTTTCAACTTTTTTGTGGGGCCCACATTTAATCCAATAAAGCCCCACCGTCAGACTCATCGATGAGACCTTTTATGTGTCCCTCATTGTAGTTTTTCGTTGTATTTATACAAAATAACAAGGTGGAAATAAAAATGACACAATGCAAGACAGTAACGTGAAAAAGTAAAAAAGCAAAGTAATGATGCTTTATTTTTATGAAGAAGTGAGACGATATGTGGAAAAAACGAAAGGGGTGATCGTGAGAAGAAAGTAATAAAAATCGGCGGACCACAACATCACCAGAGAACGACGACGAGGAACTCTACTTCCGTCTACCTCACGATCTTTCAACGCAATCCTAGATCCAATATATCGACCTCCTACGTGATCTTTTGTGGCAATCCAGAATATGCTGTATAAGAATGACTTGGTGAGGATTCAAGGCATGATGTGCCCTCAACCGACAACTTTGGAACACGCCTTTGTTGTTTCGTTGAGAAGAGTGATGTGAATCTTAACTTAGTGGTGGATACTGACAAACATAGTTTAATCATGAACTAATATGTATATATTTATGGAACTTAGTAATGTTTATGACACGGTATCCACCAAATATGAATTATAACATAGTATCCACCAAATATGAATATAACGGAATTGTTATAAGATAAATTATAATGTTGACTAACTAATCATGTAGGTTTTAATACGAAAATTAATAAAACCTAGAAGTGAGTAATAGTTTTCCTACTTAGTATGTTGTTACTTATTCCCCTATACTTTCATCTTTTCAATAATTATAAATGTGAGGGGACGATGAGCAGAATAGTTATGGAAATGTTGTAGCTATATTGAGTTAGAACTGCTTCATTTGTTAAGAATGTACCTCATTATGATGTAAGCTTCATATGTTTTTATCTGCGACTATATTAAGCTGTCTTAAGGATTTGGATAATGACGACGACATATTTATAATATTAAATTTAAAGGTGTTACATTAAACTATGGTTTTGTGGTTTTGTTTTATGTTTTCTTTAATTTGAAAATTTTTGTTTGTCCTGGGCAAATTATTCTAGAAGTTTTATTTTATTTTTTCATCTTTTTATTTAATTTATTAAAAACTACTAACTCCACATAAGAGTGTTATAGATTTTGGTATCATAGCCTAGGTTTGGTTAACCTAGAAAGTGTAGTACCACTTTTTGTTTTGGAACGATTTACAGTGTTGTTTTTGAAAATGTCATCATTGTACTAAACCCTCAGTTGGAATCATGCAGTCTAAGAATATACTTGACAAAGAAAAACCATAGAATAGAGACATTTAACGGTCATATAGGTGCAAAAAAATATATGGATAGAATTTGTGTGTAGATTGCTAAGAGAGAGATTCATATAGTTACATGGATCTCTAAGCCTTTTATCTTGTAAGAAATGATAAGAAAAACAAGGCTTAAGTTATTGATTTCAAAATCAGTCATGATTGTGTCAAATTCTTCATAATCTAACAAATGTAGTGATTATGTGTGGATTACATAGAGTACATAAGTATCGATAAATTATTTTGGAGGTCTTATTTACTGAAGGAATGTGAAATGATTTAGGAATCCATGACAATAAATCTTTAATGAGATAAATGTTAATCTTTTGGCCTATTGAGATTTTAGAAAGCCAAAGGATTGATGATTTTCAAGGTTGGAATATTAAGGTTGCATACGTTCTATTTAAGTAGTGTCAATGGTCTTTACTAATTGATGTGATAGTGTTTTATTACTCGTAATTAAAAGAGATGGAATCATATTGTGAAAACTTGATGGATGTAACGTGAAAATGACCAATAGAAGTTTTCTTAAGTAAATCATAATACTTAAGACATAAGCAATGATTTTGGACCTTAACAATGAAGAACATTTAATTTTAGATGTTTAGACGTTAAATCTTTTGATTACATGAGGTTTTGTTAATATAAGGAATTAAAAATTGTATAAGTGTGACTGTTGAGGATTGTAGACATTCTTAAGTAGTAAAACCAAAGGTCTCTACTAAATGATGTGATTTAAGTTGGAACACAAATAGCATATTGATTTTGAGGTTAGTCATGTCCAAATCCTTGGTGGTGTTAATAGTGAATCTTTTAACAGATGTTAGGAATTAATGACAAGATAAAGGTATATGCATTGTTCAACAAGGTTTTGATTATAGCAAATTATTAAGTTACTAAAGAGCTTTATTGGCATGTGGTGATTTGGATATCATTCAAAAGGACCCTCGTTTATCGAGCTTACATCAAATTGGGCTTTAAGTTCTATGGAAATTCTGAATTTAGGCTTTATTTTTGTGCTTGTTGGCTAACTTGGTCCAAAGTGTCAAGCCTGAAACAAACTGACCTATTCCAGCTTAGAATATTTAGACCTAGTTCAAATTCTGGACCAGTTCAGTCCATTAAAGGGAAAACAAAACGCTGTTTTTTTGCTTGTGGTCTCTACATGTATCACATATAGTGCCTCATTTCTTGTCTATATATACGTTTATTGTGTATAAGAGCTCATTTTGTTATTCTTTAAAGGTAATCTGAAATGCAGCAAAAACGAAATTTTCTCTGAGCTCATTCCCTCTCTAAATTCTTCACACTTTCTCTAACTTTCAAATCCTCTTCCTTCTCTCTAGATCTTCTTCTTTCTCTCTCTAAGAAATTTCCAAAATTCTACAACTTTCTACCTCAATTTCTCTTTCCTATTTATCTTCTTTATTCTTACCATGGACTCAAAGTATTAACACCTTAGGAAATACTTCCCATCACTTTCTCAGAAAGTTCTCAGGAAGAAATACAAGACTAGGATCACTCAATTATAGATTTTCATGTGTTATGGCATCCCTAGTGATGTAAGGATGCTGATAGAAGGGAAGATTCATTTGAGTGATTTCAATCAAAGCGCTTGCCTATCATGTATAGGTACTAGTTGTAGTACGATGAAAAGGAGAGCTCATGCGATCGCATTCACATATAGCAAATGTGGACGACAAAATTATGATAGTAAACATACTTTGTCTTGATTTGTGTCAATAAATAGAGAGAATAAAATAACTTTCTATAAGGTTGGACTTTCTAAGGAGAACTTGGACGATCTCCATGCTTCTCTTTAGAATCATCCTAGTAGATATGTACAAGGTGCCATTTTTGAACTTTGGCCTAAATTCCATGCAGAAAGACAATGTCTTAGGATTATAGCATTTCAAGATAGCATTTCAAGATTCTTTTGTGCCAGATCATAAAGAAACTAGGTGGGGAATAAATCCTCGTTCTATAGAGGCTGTTTAGGTGTTTTTCTGTTTGAAATCACTACAGTAAGTGTTAAATAATTAGCGTCTCTTTTATTTTATTGTTTTCTAAAAAATAGAGAAAGATATATTATCTTGTTAGGTACCTCATATGTTGTATTGTAACATGTTAAATTTTCAAAACTTATCTTGATGTTTCAAGATTTATGCCTTATATTTCAAAAGTTCTACAATAATTTGTCATGTATATCGATTTTGTAGATTCGGTGGACAATTGTTAAAAAGTTTCGTGTCAAAGTATCTTTTGTCAAATTATCTCAATTGTCAAAAGTTATACAATTCAAGTCTTAATTTTTCAAAAGTTGATTGGACTTTTCATAAATTGTCTATAGATTATTTGTTTGTTACCTACTTGTCTGTCTCCTTAGTACTTTTGCATTTTCATCATCTTTAAAATCTAACTTAGAACTTAGAGTGTAGACAAAGTAGATTTAAAAAAATTCATATAGCACAAAAAAAAAAAAAGTAAACCAGTCATACAAGCCAAACATGTCTACCTCCCAGTCATCCAAGAAAATAAAAAAAAAAATGCTTGTATTTTTTGTGGTTCCAACCTTAGAAATGATAAAGTCCACTAGAAGCTATAAAACACTTAGGAAAAGTCTAAGCATGTAGAAAGATTAACCTGATCTATAGGGTTGATAGTTTACGGTTAATGGAGAGTATAATGACAGCAGCTAAGTCTAGTGGTGTCGAAGTAATAGGGATTATTTCTCGTCTCCTAGCTGAGGGGAACCTGTGTGGGAAAACTATAGGTAAGGAGAAAACAGTTTTGGACATCCTTGAGTGTCTTAAACCATGATTGACAACTTGACTCTTTTATAGCATTACCTGGTGGTTTAGGCACCTTTGAGGAGATATTCATAGTTGCTAGTAGGAATTTATTAGGCATTCACTCCAAACCCTTGGGTTTTTTGAATGTAAATGGTTTCTATAACGGTCTTTTAAAATTTTTAGATTACATTGTGGAACAAAACTTCATTATAGAGTCGGGGAGTCAAATCTTTGTTATTGCTTCAATAGCCAAGAAGCTGCTGGATAAGATGCAAATTATCAGTCCAACACTGCAACATCCAAGCTTGATTGGGGAAAAAACAAGCCAGAAACGACCATTGGTTTTGAACCTCCACTTGTAATTTTATAGTTTTATCTGTAGCATGTACGCTCGAATTATTTGTGTTTTCAATAACCGCTGTCCTCCACGTCCTGTATTTCTTGTAGCATGCTGTTTTTAAAACCTTTAGATTCATTGACTCTCGTGTCGGGATGGTTGATGTTATAGAGTAACTAATACTCTTAAAATGCATCCTATTTAAAGTCTGATCTTTTGTTTATCAATGCCTCTACATTCTCAGTGCATGCATGATGATGATAGTTGATTATTTAAAGTGCTTTGTACTCTTGAAATGTATCCAAGTCATGTTCGTAACTTATGACATTCTGTTATTGTTTTGTTGAAATACTCCATAGGAATATATATATATATATATATATAATGTTTGTTTTGAGTGTGAATTTGAGAGAGAATAGTTGTTTGTCGAAGAACTAGCCAAACTCGTCTACAATTACGGGTTCCTTCTAAACTCTGTATGTGTTATTATAACGTGCGTATTTAATATAAATACTTGTGTTATTT
>CAMOHE010000737.1:35024-53396 GCA_946598075.1 Artocarpus hirsutus
TATTGTCAATACTGTATGTGTGTGCACAATATGTGGGCCAGTGGGACTCATACGCGTTCCACCCCATATTTAATTATTTTAATGTTATTTCTATTTGTTTAATTATTACAATGAATCGCTTTATTTCTTTAGCTTTTCTATTCACACGATTTTAAAATTATCACCTTTTTATTTATAAATTTCGTTCTAAAACCCTATTTTTAACCAAATCTTTACTTAATTGATTTAATTAAACCACCACGTCACCTCCCGTACTCCGGGGCGTGACAGTTTATGACACGGTATCCACCAAATATGAATTATAACACAGTATCCACCAAATATGAATATAGCAGAATTGTTATAAGATAAATTATAATGTTGACTAACTAATCATGTAGGTTTTAATACGAAAATTAATAAAACCTAGAAGTGAGTAATAGTTTTCCTGCTTAGTATGTTGTTACTTATTCCCCTATGCTTTCATCTTTTCAATAATTATAAATGTGAGGGGGCGATGAGCAGAATAGTTATGGAAATGTTGTAGCTATATTCAGTTGAAACTGCTTCATTTGTTAAGAATGTACCTCATTATGATGTAAGCTTCATATGTTTTTATCTGTGACTGTATTAAGCTGTCTTAAGGATTTGGATAATGACGACGACATATTTATAATATTAAATTTAAAGGTGCTACATTAAACTATGGTTTTGTGGTTTTGTTTTATGTTTTCTTTAATTTGAAAATTTTTGTTTGTCCTGGGCAAATTATTCTAGAAGTTTTATTTTATTTTTTCATCTTTTTATTTAATTTATTAAAAACTGCTAACCCCACATAAAAGTGTTACAGATTTTGGTATCATAGCCTAGGTTTGGTTAACCTAGAAAGTGTAGCACCGTTTTTTTGTTTTTGGAACGATTTACAGTGTTGTTTTTGAAAATGTCATCATTGTACTAAACCCTCAGTTGGAATCATACAGTCTAAAAATATACTTGACAAAGAAAAACCCTAGAATAGAGACATTTAACGGTCATATAGGTGCAAAAAAATATATGGATAGAATTTGTGTGTAGATTGCTAAGAGAGAGATTCATATAGTTACAGGGATCTTTAAGCCTTTTATCTTGTAAGAAATGATAAGAAAAACAAGGCTTAAGTTATTGATTTCAAAATCAGTTATGATTGTGTCAAATTCTTCATAATCTAACATATGTAGTGATTATGTGTGGATTAGATAGAGTATATAAGTATCGATAAATTTTTTTGGAGGTCTTATTTATTGAAGGAATGTGAAACGATTTAGGAATCCATGACAATAAATCTTTAATGAGATAAATGTTAATCTTTTGGCCTATTGAGATTTTAGAAAGCCAAAGAATTTATGATTTTCAAGGTTGGAATATTAAGGTTGCGTACGTTCTATTTAAGTAGTGTCAATGGTCTTTACTAATTGATGTGATAGTGTTTTATTACTCGTAATTAAAAGAGATGGAATTATATTGTGAAAACTTGATGGATGTAACGTGAAAATGACCAATAGAAGTTTTCGTAATTAAATCATAATACTTAAGACATATGCAATGATTTTGGACCTTAACAATGAAGAATGTTTAGACGTTAAATCTTTTGATTACATGAGGTTTTGTTAATATAAGGAATTAAAAATTGTATAAGTGTGACTGTTAAGGATTGTAGACATTCTTAAGTAGTAAAATCAATGGTCTCTACTAAATGATGTGATTTAAGTTAGAACACAAATAGTATATTGATTTTGAGGTTAGTCATGTCCAAATCCTTGGTGGTGTTAATAGTGAATCTTTTAACAGATGTTAGGTATTAATGACAAGATAAAGGTATATGCATTGTTCAATAAGGTCTTGATTATAACAAATTATTAAGTTACTAAAGAGCTTTATTGGCATGCGGTGATTTGGATATCATTCAAAAGGACCCTCGTTTATCGAGCTTACATCAAATTGGGCTTTAAGTTCTATGGAAATTCTGAATTTAGGATTTATTTTTGTGCTTGTTGGCTAACTTGGTTCAAAGTGTCAAGCTTGAAACAAACTGACCTATTCCAGCCTAGAATATTTAGGCCTAGTTCAAATTATGGACCAACTCAGTCCATTAAAGGGAAAACAAAACACTATTTTTTGCTCGTGGTCTCTACACGTATCACATATAGTGCCTCATTTCTTCTCTATATATACGTTTATTGTGTATAAGAGCTCATTTTGTAATTCTTTAAAGGTAATTTGAAATGCAGCAAAAATGAAATTTTCTCTGAGCTCACTCCCTCTCTAAATTCTTCACACTTTCTCTAACTTTCAAATCTTCTTCCTTCTCTCTAGATCTTCTTCTTTCTCTCTCTAAGAAATTTCCAAAATTCTACAACTTTCTACCTTAATTTCTCTTTCCTATTTATCTTCTTTATTCTTACCATGGACTCAGAGTACTAACATATCAGGAAATACTTCCCATCACTTTCTCAGAAAGTTCTCAGGAAGAAATACAAGACTAGGATCACTCAATTATAGATTTTCATGTGTTATGGCATCCCTAGTGATGTAAGAATGCTGATAGAAGGGAAGATTTATTCGAGTGACTTCAATCAAAACGTTTGCCTATCTGGTATAGGTACTAGTTGTAGTGCGATGAAAAGGAGAGCTCGTGCCATCGCAGTCACATGTAGCAAATGTGGACGATAAAATTATGATAGTAAACATACTTCGTCTTGATTTGTGTCAATAAATAGAGAGAATAAAATAAATTTCTATAAGGTTGGACTTTCTAAGGAGAACTTTGACGATCTCCATGCTTCTCTTTAGAATCATCCTAGTAGATATGTACAAGGTGCCATTGTTGAACTTTGGCCTAAATTCCATGCAGAAAGACAATGTCTTAAAATTATAGCATTTCAAGATCCTTTTTACCAGATCATAAAGAAACTAGGTGGGGAATAAATCCTCATTCTATAGAGGCTGTTTAGGTGTTTTTCTCGTTTGAAATCACTACAGTAAGTATTCAATAATTAGCATCTCTTTTATTTTATTGTTTTCTAAAAAATAGAGAAAGATATATTATCTTGTTAGGTACATCATATGTTGTATTGTAACATGTTAAATTTTCAAAACTTATCTAGATGTTTTAAGATTTATGCCTTATATTTCAAAAGTTCTACACTAATTTGTCATGTATATAGATTTTGTAGATTCGGTGGACAATTGTTAAAAAGTTTACAATCGTGTTAGAGTATCTTTTGTCAAATTATCTTCAACTGTCAAAAGTTATACAGTTCAAGTCTTAATTTTTCAAAAGTCGATTGGACTTTTCATAAATTGTCTATATCTTTTTCTTACTTTCCTACGTGCATAATATTTTGCCCAAATCTTTAGATTATTTGTTTGTTACCTACTTGTTTGTCTCCTTAGTCCTTTAGCATTTTCATCATCTTTAAAATCTAACTTAGAACTCAGAGTGTAGACAAAGTAGATTTAAAAAAATTCATATAGCACAAAAAAAAAAAAAAAAAGAAAGTAAACCAGTCATACAAGCCAAACATGTCTACCTCCTAATCATCCAAGAAAATAAAAAAAAATGCTTGTATCTTTTGTGGTTCCAACCTTAGAAATGATAAAGTCTATTAGAAGCTATAAAACACTTAGGAAAAGTCTAAGCATGTAGAAAGATTAACCTGATCTATAGGAGTGATAGTTTACGGTTAATGGGGAGTATGGTGATAGCAGCTAACTCTAGTGGTGTCGAAGTAATAGGGACTATCTCTCGTCTCCTAGCTGAGGGGAACCTGTGTGGGAAAACTGTAGGTAAGGAGAAAAGAGTTTTGGACATCCTTGAGTGTCTTAAACTATGATTGACAACTCTGACTCTTTTATAGCATTACCTAGTGGTTTAGGCACCTTTGAGGAGATATTCATAGTTGCTAGTAGGAATTTATTAGGCATTCACTCCAAATCCTTGGGTCTTTTGAATATAAATGGTTTCTATGACGGTCTTTTAAAATTTTTAGATTACACTGTGGAACAAAACTTTATTATAGAGTCGGGGAGTCAAATCTTTGTTATTGCTTCAATGGCCAAGGAGCTGTTGGATAAGATGTAAATTATCCATCCAAAGTCCAACACTGCAACATCCAAGTTTGATTGGGGGAAAAGCAAGCCAGAAACGACTATTGGATTTGAACCTCCACTTATAATCTTATAGTTTTATCTACAGCATGTACGCCCGTATTATTTGTGTTTTGAATAATCGCTGTCCTCCACGTCCTGTATTTCTTATAGCATGCTGTTTTTAAAACCTTTAGATTCATTGACTCTCGTGTCAGGATGACTGATATTATAGAGTAACTAGTACTCTTAAAATGCATCCTATTTAAAGTTTGATCTTTTGTTTATCAATGCCTCTACATTCTTAGTGCATGCATGATGAGGATAGTTGATTATTTAAAGTGCTTTGTACTCTTGAAATGTATCCAAGTCATGTTTGTAACTTATGACATTCTGTTATTGTTTTGTTGAAATACTCCATAGGAATATATATATATATATATATATATATATTTATATAATGTTTGTTTTGAGTGTGAATTTTGAGAGAGAATAGTTGTTTGTCGAAGAACTAGCCAAGCTCGTCTACAATTACGGGTTCCTTCTAAACTCTCTATGTGTTATTATAACGTGCGTATTTAATATAAATACTTGTGTTATTTATTTTGTTATTATATTTTTAATTCATTTTAGTTGGGATTGTGATGCAAGACATGTACACCAATTTTTTCTAGCAGTATCCTCAGCTGATTATAAACTATGGTTCAAAAATAATAAAGGACTGCAAAGTACCATAACCAACATGTGCACTACTCTGATCGTATTCTAAGGCCACAATGCGGTGTTACAAATTTGAAGCCTATTAGCAACACTTTTATCGAGGGATTAGGTATTTAGAGTAAGTTTGATACGGTTATATTCTAGTGCTTCAACGCATATCTTTTTCAACTTTATTGTGGGGCCCACGTTCAATTCAATAATGCTCCATCGTTAGACTCATTGATGAGACCTTTCATGTGTCTCTCATTGTAGTTTTTCCTTGCATACAAAATAATAAGGAGAAAATAAAAATAACACAATGCAAGATAGTAATGTGAGAGGTGGTAGTGTTGTAGTAAAAACCAAACTGATGATCTTTAACTATGCTTTATTTTTTAAGGAATTGAGACGATATGTGGCAAAAACAAAAGGGTGATTGTGAGAAAGAGAGTACTAAAAATAGTGATCATAGCATTTTCTTATATTATATATATACACGTTTTGAATACCTATATATTTACATAGTAGAAAAATAAACTGAAATAAAAATCAACGAAAATGGAGAAGAGAGAAATTTAAGTGTTTTGACAAAATTGCCTTCGACTATAGGATAGGGAGAACAAATTAACCAAGGAGCTCATTAGTTCACATATTCTACCTAACTCTTTGGATTCAAATCTATAGAATCCTTTAGACACGTGTTTGTTTCCTTTAAAATTCAAATCAAATAAATCCTTTAAATCTAAGTTTTTAAAGTTTTATCCCTCCCTTGAACTCTTTGAACTCGGGCATGTTCGCTACAGTAAAAGATAAAATTATCTCTTCTATATTTGAGGAAAAATTTATAACTTCTTTATTTGATATCGGATTAAGACGATTCTTCTTTCATTATGTTCAAATGGAGAGGAATAAATCAAGATCCATATTGCATATTTTTCAGGATAACATTAAGATTTTATTAGATGTGTTAATAAATCAAAAACTTTTTCTACTATCTATCTAAACACAAATTCCACTTATTTTTTTAATTCAGATTAACAAGTTAAATGCACATCCAAATGTCAATTTGGATAACAATTCAAATCACACAATTTAAACCAAAATAATCCAAATAAACACAATTTGAAACATTTACCAAACGAATAGTAAAAAGTTTCAAGATTGCACACTAAATAATCTTTCTCAATCTCTATCTTTATCTAAAATCCCTTATATCCTTTACCTAATTCTCTTCTCACTTTTCTCTTTTTGTCAATAGAGGCACTCTTACTTTGCTATTCTCATATCATATAAACACAAAAGACTTATTCATAGACTCTTAATGGGCTACAATTTTTTTATAGCCTAAACTCACAAAATAATAAGAACAACTTACAAGAATGCCCTCAAAATATACCACCTTATTAAAAAACGCCATTCAAAAAACCACTTAGTAAAATCGTCTCTTAAATAGAAATTGGTGATTTATTAAAAGAACAAGTTAACCTTTCTCTCAAAATACAACCCGTCAGATTCCATCCTGCAATCCACCAAGTTCCGTCATGAAATTCGCCGGAACTTGCTTTTGATCTTTGGAGCAGGATGCTGAGTTATGCACAAATAATTGGCTTAATCCTTGAGATTCTAATTTAATTTAATATGTTTTTAATTTATTTAGTTTTATTTGAATTATTTTGAATTTTACTTAATTTGGTAGTATTTTAATTTTATTTTATCTATTTTTTCTCCCTTAAATATTTATTTTATTCTTATTTGTGTAGATAAAATTAAAAGTTGTAATGAAATAAGGTCAAAACTGTAAAGAAAGGAATTGAATATGATTAGTCGGACTTGATCTAGTGCATTGGAACCACATGAGCTCATTTCTTTGTCCAATATGCGCATGACACATGGCACTGTTGTCATCTCCTATTATCTAATTGCTGCTTAATAGATTGCAACTTTGAGATTGTAATTGAGTCTTAGTGGACTTCCAAGTATAGTATTATATTATTATAAACAAAAGCTAAGCTTTTAAGGCTATTTAAGCCGTGTATTTGGGCATTGAAATCATCCAAAACAGAAGCTCAAAATCAAGAGCAGAAAGTTCTTCAATAATCTTCAGGAGCAATTCTTTGAAGGAAGAAAATAAAAAAAATATTTTCTTTTGTTTTGAGTGTTAGAGAGTGTTGTATATAAAAGATCGACCCACCAAAAATGTCCAAAAATTTTAAGTCATTTCTAAACCTTCTTTGTAATATTTTTATCTTTTAATGTTAATATATGTATGGTGTGCAATTATCATGTTTTGGTTTTATTTTTGTTGGGTTTGTAATTTAGCTAGAATATATGAACATTTTATTTAGTTAAATTATATTATTATGAACCTCATATTTCTGTTGAGTATTTACACTGGACTTAATGCATTTAATTAGCTTATCACTAGTTAGATGATAGTATAAATCATAATGAAATTGAGAGAAGATTTATAATTTAGGAACATATACAAAATACTAGAAATTGCATGTGAAATAAAGATATACTTACATGGTTTGTGTGGTCACAATAAGAGAATCCACATAGCATAACGAACTTAGGCATGATTAAATTCACATAGAAATTTAGTTTGTTTTAATGCCTAGGTATTTTTGATGTAATTCGAGAGAACATTGAATAGTATAGGGAATTGGACCATCAACATAATATAAGGATATCATAATAATATGTTTGATTGAATAGGATCAGTTTAGTTTTAGTAAGATCGTAATTCTCAACGTTTTTAGGATTTATTATTTTCAACATTTTTTTAGTAATTTTAATTTAGCATTTTAAAATTATTCTTTTTCATTTTCTTTTAATTGGACATTCAAATAATTTTAGAGTTAAAATAATCTCAATAGTTAATAAAAATTAGTGTAATTTTCGTAGGAATGATATCATTACTCATTACTTCATTAATTGCAACGATTATGTGCATTCACATATTTAAAATTTTACATTTAAACTTAACTAAAAATATTTAATAAGTAATATGTTTTAAACATTTTTCATAAAAATAGTAAAATTAAAAAATAATACTGTAAGAGTGATATTTCTCAAATTGACGTACTTTTAACGCCCATTAATTGAGTCATCACTTCTCTAGAATCTTTGCAACATATGGCTTTCCAATGGTAAAATTACCTTATGTTTAGCTAAACATTAAAGAGACCGCAAAATAAAGTCCAAAAGAACACAAACAACAACGTTATCATGATAGCGTCGGGATCAACGACGAACGCGGAATCGGCTTCCAACAAAGATGTTGACAACGAACAGATAAAGAAACAAGGAGAGATGACTTTTGGTGAATTTATTAGTGGAGACTCGATATCAACCCTGTCTTTCCGTTCTTGAAACGTCATATATGTCAAACTTTCCCATAAAAACTAAGAAATTTAAAATAATATTATATTTACGGCATTTGATGACACTTTGGATGTGCAGCCCAAAACTAAGGCGTCCCTTATTTAATCAATAATTGTGAAAAAGTGAGGAAAGGACCGTTGGCAGCATTTATGGTTGGTCCGTTGGCCATCAAGGAAACCAACCTTGTAAATTAAGCAAAGCAAGCGGCGGATGAAGATAAAGTACGCTGAAAAGGCAAAAAGAAAAAAGAAAGAAGAAAAAAGAAAGAAGAAAAAAAAAAGAATTTGCGACGCGCGTAAGACACGTGTCGATATTGCAGGCATAAGAAACGAATAACAAATAATATATATAATATATATGCATATATGGGGGAAATATGAAACGATTACGGAGCCCAAAAAAAAAGAGAGAGAAATAGAAGGTATAAAATCCGAGCGAATTAAAGTTCACAGGATCTGACCCGAATGAGCTCGAAATTTAGCTGCTCAAGAATTTCATACTCTCTTCTTCCATTCATACCTCTCTTCTTCTTCGTCTTCGTCTTCTTCGTTCAGTTTTCCCAATCTGATATGGCCACTCTCGGCGGTGTCCGTCGATCCCCGGGTTGCGAGAACAGCGCCGAGGTCGAAGATCTCGCTCGATTCGCCGTCGAAGAGCACAACAAGAAAGAGGTTTGAGTTGTTCTGTCCATGAATTTTTATCCTTTTCCGTGAGTTTTGGATTTGAGTATAAGGCGTTGATGATACCTGATTTCTCCGTTTCTTGATCATCTTTTTTTTTTTTTTTTTTTTCGTTTTAACAAAGTTTTTATTGAATTTACGGATCGAAATTCAAAACGGAATTAATCTCACTTTTGCAAATCCTTAATTAAATAGTTTTGGTGCGGTTTTTTTTAGAATGCATTGCTTGAATTTGCGAGAGTTGTGAAAGCTGAACAGCAAGTGGTTGCTGGGACGATGCATCATCTGACTCTGGAGGCCATTGAGGCTGGAAAGAAGAAGATTTACGAAGCCAAGGTGTGGGTAAAGCCATGGCTCAACTTCAAAGAGTTGCACGAGTTCAAGCACACTGGTGACGCCACTCCATCCTTCACTAGTTCAGATCTTGGTGTTAAGAAAGGTACACCCCCACTTTCTATCCCTTTATTTCATAAATTAATATGCTTATATGCTTCTTCTTTTAATTTTGCCTTGGCCTTCAGTTATAACATGTATTTCGGATTAATTTTCAATTGTTATGTTTTCAATAATTACAATTTTAATAAGGGTATACGTTAACGACAATGGTTGATGTGAGCATAATAAAAAGTCAATCTCGTTAACTATCATAATTTCTTTGGTCAATTATTTGATTTATTAAAAACAGTTTGATATTCATACCATATAGTTAATAATATGGTTAATAATAGCATAACCCATTGAAAACAGCCTTGAAACCACACCTATATACATATATGTATATATATCTTCATTTAAAAACCGAAGAGAGGAAGTGACTAGCATAAAAAAAATAAAGCCCATTTCATGGCAAAATAAACTAAACATGAAATAAAGCAGTTGAAGCGCAACAGCCGAGGATGTTGCTTTCCAAGGATTAAGCCCTCGCTAGAATTAGAAAGATCAGCCATCTCTCGATTGATTACCCAGATTAGACGGGTTATGATTATACCTTAAACTATGCAGTTGCCATTTCCTTTTCTTTACCATACTTAGGAGCAGAAATTTTATCAGTGTAATCAATAAATTATTATGTACACGATTAAATAACCATTAGCTTATAACACGTCATTTATTCAGGTACATAGGTTAAAAAAAATGGCATTGCTTCCCTTGATGGAAAATCAATACTATAGGGGTACCACTAAAATTCTTGTCATTGATTTGGTTGGTAAACGCATGATTACATGTGAAAGGGAGTCACTTTTCCCTTTCATGTGAAGTCAATGTTCCTTGTATGTTTAGTAGGATTGTGATGATTGTGAAAAACTTTAACTGTTTAACACTGTAGAGTTTTAGTACGATTATACCTTGAATCTTCTCCGGCTTTATCTGTATGACTGTGACAACAATGGTAGTAGATCCATGGAGTACCTCAGAGGAGGCATTTGGATATAACTCGAGTTATAATTTCGAAGTGGTCCCTTAATTAATCATAACTGTGTGAATATGAAGTTTAAAACATTTGTTAATTGTCTAACATATGTGCTCTTGATTTGATATATTTTGAATGGTTAAAGATTGAGAAGGTTTGTCATCTATTGTTACCAATGTTGAAGCCGTGTCTGTAATCAGGTGGGCATGGAGAAGGGTGGCAAGCAGTGCCAACTCATGATCCAGTTGTTCAAGATGCTGCAAACCACGCTCTCAGCACCCTCCAGCAGAGGTCTAACTCTTTGTTCCCATATGAACTTCAGGAGGTAGTTCATGCAAAGGCAGAGGTGAGTGTATTTTGATTTTTTCCCCCCTTTTTCTTCACTATTTGTTTGTTTAGATAACTGGGACCTGTTGTGACTTTTGTAATAATAAATTGGGGAGTTTAATGGCCGTTTAAGAGAGTAGTTTAAACCATTATTATAGGTTTGAGAATTGTAGCATGTTAGAGCTTTAAACTATTTTCTGTTCAAACCTATCTCTTTCAAACACCCTATAAAGCCTCCAGTCTGTTAATACAAGTACTCACTCATGATTATTGTGCAAAAGCAGGTGATTGATGATTTCGCCAAGCTTGACATGATCTTGAAAGTGAAGAGGGGAACCAAAGAAGAGAATTACAAGGTTGAGGTGCATAAGAACAATGAGGGCTCTTTCCATCTGAACCAGATAGAACCACTCTCATCTTGATTTTAGACTACCCTTTAAACATGGAGAGCTTGTATGCAATCAATAATGTTCTTGTTGCTGTTTTTACTTTTTAACTCCACGTGGTTATGAAGCCGATTACGATATAGTTGGCGCTTCAAAACTTGTATAAAATAATGTGAGTTCGAATTTAGCAAATAATTATAATGCGAGTTTGTAGTACCAGCTAGTCTGCGGTTCTCTCCCGGTCTTTCTACATGGCTTTTGCTGTGTTTTTATCCATCATAGCTCTCTCTCTCTCTCTCTCTCTAACTAGATTCTGTATCCGTACGAGCGTCGACCTGATCCGCTATACAAGTGAGATGCTTTACCTATATAAATTATTGAAACGATTTATCAGAAGTAGAAATGCCAAGGCAAGTACTGGCCTTTTTTGTTTTTTTGGCGTAAAGTTTGAGAGGAATCAACAACGCAATAATGCTAGAAGCGGACTACATAAAAGCTCACGTCGAAGCTAGAGGTGAGCAGCCAGCTATTCGAACTTTTGCTTCTTTCACTTGTGAATGCATATGCATATATACACACACAACACACACGGGTGTCTACGGTACGACACACCGTTAATGAAGAATAAAAACTTCACTTGTTTAAGAGCCTTCGGATCAAAGAAGACAGTAGGGGTAGTAATAGGTTCTAAAATACTGAAATTAGCTGTCATATGCTTAAGAACCTGTGTCATTTGTTATTCCAGTTGGGCTTAATAAATGAATAACGCTATGGCCCCTCCTCGTCATGGCGTTGACATGTATGGATGTTGACTGATCCAGCAGCTGAAATGGAGGCTGCAAAGCGGGCCAGTTGGGGGATGATCGTGACTGTCTGACTTGGTCGACGTTCGTGCAACGGACGGCTTGGATTGGGGTTGCAGCGGATTGAAGACTATTGAGCACTCCCATATGAAATTGGCCCAGGCTGTCTTGGCTTGGCTTTGCTTTGTGGCTCGGTGTGCAGTGCAGCTTCAGGTATAAGGAGGGTCATCTCGGCTTGGCTCAAATGGCGGTTTGGCTTGATTTTTGCGGCTTGAAAAGAGCTTATCTAGAAAATTAATTATTTGGCCCCAAACTCCATTCTCTTTTCATTTTTCTTTTCATTTTTGAGCCAAATCTAATTTTCTCTACAATTACACCCAGCAAAATTAATTATTTTAGAAAATATAAATGACTAAAAATAAGTAAATATTATTAAACACATATTTAAAACAAAACTAAATTAAAACTAAAAACACACTTTAAAAACAATAAAAATATAACTTAATTAAACTTATGAAAATTAAATATTTAACATATAAAAACACTTCTAAAAATTATCAAAATTAACCTTAAACATAAAAACACAATAAAAATACATGGTTAAACATATTTTATAGAAAACACACTAAAACACTAAAGAAACACAAAAATGCTTAATTAGAGAATTTAAAAACACATAAAATGCTAAACAAATTATTTCAATCTTATAAACTCGTGCATTTTTATGTGTTATCACATTTCCGTTTCATGATCCATGCAATATCAGGCCATTATTGTAAAAATACCTAAGTATAGAACAACATTCTCTCAACAGAAAAAGGAATTATTAAACCAAGCATTAATGAGTCCTTGATTAATACAAACACATTCAATGTGATATGCAAATATAACTGTCATGTAAGATTTCAATCTTGTGTGAACAAACACATAAAGAATTTACACATTAAATAAATTACATAATTTAGGAATATCTAATTTAATATTTAAGTTGGATTTTCTACAGTTATGCAAGCATTAACTTTAGACTTAGAACTAAGGGGTTGAATTTTGTTGGCTCGGAATGTTTTGATTTAAGTCGTGTGTTTTGATTTCTATGCTTTTAATTGCGATCTGATTTGAAGGTTCGATGTGTCTATGAATAGTGTTACTTTTAATGGAATAAATTTGACTTTTTTGATCATATTGGTCATTAAAAGGGTTTTTTATTTAATTATAAATTCAACAAAACCTCTATGCATGTGTATTAAGACAAAGGTAACAATTTGAGCTTGATTTTTCCTCTCTTAAGTAGGATATGAAACGAAGAAGTTATGACAATGCGCAAAACAAACGCACACTACACCGTAGCATGAAACTCTACCCTTGGTCATTGTTTAGTCTCTAGTATTGAAAAGGTCTATTTTGTAACCTTCTTCCAGCACTTTGTCTCGTATATGTTACTCCATTAATTACCAGTTAAATACTTAATTGAAAAAGTTTAAAAGCAAGGTAGGCTTCTTTGGCATCGTACTTCAATAAGATAGCTTACTATGCAACAAAGTTAGAGAACTTGTGCAATGCAGCAAAGATTATGAAGCTGCAAACTTAAGTGATAAGTTTGAACAACTATTCATTATCGTCGAACTACTACCACCTTCTGTGCAGCCTGGACAATCTCACCATGAATCTACCTAACCATTCATAGCACAGTGAGATCCGATAGAGGTGAGGAATAAAGGAACTGTAAACAAGCCATAACATGGAAAACATTCAACCAATGGTTCAACTAACATAAGCAAAAGAAGGAAATGTGCCATAGGCTAAGGACATAGACACAACAAGGTAACATGCAAGAACAAACACCTCGTCATGATCCAGCCAAGGTTTATGGTCCATGCAACATGATCAATTTTCTCACTCCGGCCACAATGTTGATATCAACATGCCCACACCCAATGCCTTCGAACACGCATCGATGTATGATAGCTGACATTATCAAGGAACTAATCAATTTATCCCTTCTTTGGATGCCGACATGGGACGCATGATGATAGCTCTAGCTGGGACGTTGAGTTCTTACTTCAACGTATATAATAGGTTTATTACTACAACTGCAAACCTTTAATACAAAACCATGTGTAATTGTTACTTATTTTTTAGGCCATCACATTATATATTTCACTTTTAACAGTTGTTTATGATTAATGCTATTTATTTGTAATATAGACCTATCATTTAGCTACTTGCTGGACTTTCACTTTTCTTTTGCATTTCACCAAAATTGTTCAATAGTAACAAAATTAAATTTCATTTCTCCATCCATCGGTGCTTTCGACTGAATTAACAATTTTTTTTTCTTTTTTAACTCCTCATTAAGCACTCTTCACTTACTTTTCCAACCAAAACAATAAACCAAATCAGTCACACAAGTAGTAAAACACAAAATACGCATTCTGTAGTAATTGTCTTTTACATTTTATTCTCGTAACTTTAAAACAACTTTTAAGAAATACTACAACTCTCATTAATATTGCAATTTATAGTTCAAAATATGTAATGGTGCTCTTCCCCTTCATGAAAAGTTTTAATAAACCTCAATAAACTTAACACAATCTTCCTACACTGTTTCTTAGGATTTTTTTTTTTTTTCGAAACACTTCATAATTTCTCGGAAAGTGACAACCTTTGCCGGTAACGTTACCGCTTCTTCTCGAAGGGGTGCTACCATTACTGCCTCAATTTTGTTGTGAGATTAGATCATTTTTTAACACAAAAATTGCATACTTCATAGTATAATAAAAATATAGTCCCCCATATCCCAAATTTCTTATAATAAAAAAAATTAACTTAACTACTTGAAACCAGCAATTCTCGATTCCCAGCACACTTTAATGTCCCACCTGCAAGCTATATAGGCCTGACAAGATCTTAGAACTAAGATCATTACCTGATTTGCAAGATTTGCCGCAACAAATGGAATGAAACAAAGCAATGGCAGCTGTGTGAAGTTTCAGTAGTACTACTGACATACTGTAGCACACTCATACATATATACTTAGGTGTGATTTCAACGGTTACCTCTTTAATAGTTATTATTGTATTAGTTATTGGATATAAATTTAATAGTTATATTGAAGTGGATAGTTGATTAAAAGGTGATAGCTAACCATTAATGTGCATTTAATTGTAATTCTCTTTACATATATTTTTGAGTAGGTAACTTGTTTGTGACCGAATGACATGACTTTCTGATATATTTATTAAATTATAAAATCTAAACTAAAAATTTGTTATATGTAAATTAAAGATACATTGCAGTATAAATTCCTTTGTTCTTAATACAGATTTGTCTTCGATATTATTCACACATTTTGTTTTATGTCCCTCTCTCTCTCTCTCTCTTTTTTTTTTTTGCCTCAATATCATATTGTCACCATGACACCATCGTGTCTCTTAAACCTCGTCTCTCCATCTCTTTTTCTTTTTTTTTTTTTTTAATAGTTAGAAAAGCTTGAGTTTAAAATAACCAACAAAACAAAAGGAAAAGGGTGAAGGTTAGTGTATGACATGTTAATTGGTTGAAGTAAATTCCACAATTTTATTACTGAGTTATCTGTACATTGCAATTGCAATTAAACGTTGCTAAAATACATATTTGACTGACTATATCAACGATTAGTTCTTAACAACGAATACTTGTCTCGATCAATGTTTAGTTTCTAAAATCCTATTGTTGATATTTCCTTTTGCTAAATTTAGTTAGCTATACATTGATCGTAAAATAACGTTTTTTTGAAACTAATATTAAAAGAATAAAAATATATTATATTTTTTATTGCTTTTTTTTAATCTTGGTGTTTAACAACGTATATATAAAATTCTCTTCGTGAATAAAAGTATAATTATAAAAACTATCATCTAAATATATGTTATTTTTAACAAAAAAAAAGAAGAAGCAATTTATAAGATCTAGATGTATATCGACTAAATATATAGAGGTTTGTGTGTGTTGTCGAGTAATGGAGTTGGGCCTAGCAGGGTATTAGGCCCAAAAAGGCTCGAGAAGGATCTTAGCCCATATAATCTTGGTGTATTCTAGAAGTTTCTCTCTAGATGATACCCGAGAAGGATAAAATAGTCCATTCATATCCGTGTTTAAATTAGAAGATCTCTAAGATGACGATAAAGATTCAAGCTGATCATGATCTACGAAATCTAAGACATTCATAAGGGATAGATCCAATAAGAAATCACGAAGATGATGGTTAGGTAATAGGAGAAAAGATTATATTGTATTTAAATTTAAACTATGCTTAAAGGGTAAGGCAATAACTTACGCCAAGTACTACAAATAGAGGCCAGTTTTAAAGAACAGCCTAAGTCTAGTTTTTGGCACAAGCCCTTTGTATTCTTATTTTCCATAGCCAAAACTTACCATTTGAGAAAATCTATAGTGGACGTAGCCTTCAATTAAGGTGAACTACTCTAAATTTTTGTGTTCTTGCTGCTATTTTCTTTACTAATTTATTTACTTTACACATGAGTGATTATTACGGAGAGGAATTTGAGATAGTTTTTGTTGCTTCTGGTTCTAATCCTAACTCTGGGAATGGAAAGAAACAACGGGCCAAGAACGGAAAGTCTTCTACTCCTGCTAACAACAAAAGCAAGAAGAAGAACAAGAAGAACCCAAAGAAGCTTAAGTGCTTCTTCTGTGGGAAGGTCGGGTACATAAAGAAGTATTACAATGACTTCCTTTCCAAAGGAGGTAGGTGTGATCTTCTGTATTTAGAAACTTGTTTGGTTAAGGAATCCAGTGACATTTGAGTCATAATTCCGGTGCAACTAATCATGTTTGTGTTTCTCTGCAGGGGTTCAAAGAAACGAGAAGTCTGCTTCATGAAGACTTCACGCTTCGGATGGGCGATGGATCCTTGGCCTCAGTGGAAGTAGTAGGAGATGTCCATCTTCACTTTGATAATTATAGAAATTTAATTTTGCGAGATTGTTTTTATGTTCCTAAATTTAAAAGGAATTTAATTTCTGTAGCTTGTTTATTTAAAGACTCTTATTTAGTTTCTTTTAATAATAAAATGGTGATTCGTAAAAACAAATCTTTTATCTGTTCTAGATGGATGCAAAATAATCTATATTTTATCAAACCTAAGATAGACTTACTGCTTAATGCTGAGATAAATGATAACAACTCTAAAAGACTTAAAACTTCTCATTCTAATAAGACTTATCTTTGGCATTTGCGCCTTGGTCATATTAACCTGAATAGGATACAAAGGTTGGTAAGGGATGGACGAATCTATACCTCAATGTGAATCTTGTTTGGAGGGTAAAATGACCAAAAGACCATTTGGGTCTAAGGGCTATAGGGCTGAAGGGGTTCTAGAACTTGTGCATAGTGATGTTTGCAGACCGATGAACATCCGGGCACGATGAGGGTATGGGTACTTCATCACTTTTATTGATGACTACTCAAGGTATGGGTATGTGTACTTGATGCACCACAAAAGCGAAACTTTTGACAAGTTCAGGGAGTTTCAGGCTGAAGTGGAAAAACAATTGGGTATACCCATAAAGGCACTTCGATCTAATCGAGGTGGAGAATACCTTTTTGATGAGTTTCTGGGACACTATTAGAAAATGGGATTTTTTCGCATTTGACTACGCCAGGCACTCCGCAACAGAATGGCGTAGGGGAGAGAAGAAATAGGACTTTATTGGACATGATTAGATCCATGATGAGTTATTCATCATTGCCTTTATCCTTTTGGGGATATGCACTACAAACTGCATGTTATCTTTTGAACAATGTGCCTTCAAAATCGATCCCTAAAACTCCTCATGAGTTGTGGACAGGCAGGAAGACATCCTTAAACCATATTCGCATATGGGGATGTCCGGTTCATGTCCTGTTTAAGGATGCGAATAAGTTGGAAGCACGTTCAAAAGTTTGTATGTTTGTAGGATATCCAAAAGGGACTAAAGGGGGTTATTTACCCAAAGGAAAATAAAGTCGTGGTTTCAACTAATGCAACTTTCCTTGATGAGAGTTACATGGACGACTTTAACCCTCGAAGTAAAGTAGTGCTTGAGGAGTTTAGCAGTGATCCAATCACTCCGGAGGTTCCAAATGAAACCGTTTCGATCAATGTAGAAAAACCAAACAAACCTGAACAACAACCTAAGGGGCTTCGACGTAATGGGAGGATCGGGCATCAACCCAAAAGGTATATGTTCAATGGGGAGGCCTTCTTAGCTGAATCGGATGAACATGACAGGGATCCTTACACTTACGTAGAGGCTATGGAGGATGTTGATTCAAAACTCTGGACAGAGGCCATGAACACAGAGATGAAGTCTATGGAGACTAATCAGGTCTGGGAGCTTGTGGATCTTCCCCAAAGGGTAAAACCCATAGGTTGTAAGTGGATCTGCAAGAGGAAAAGAGGAATGGATGGAAAGGTCGAAACCTTTAAGGCTAGGCTGGTAGCTAAGGGTTATACGCAAAAGGAAGGAATCGATTATGAGGAAACCTTTTCGCCTGTAGCCATGCTTAAGTCCATCCAGATTCTCTTGTCCAT
>CAMOHE010000738.1:0-10316 GCA_946598075.1 Artocarpus hirsutus
TATGCGGTTGCTGGCTCCGGAGGTCAGCGGCTCCATTTCGGCCATGGCGGAGGCGAGAGAAGGAGAAGGAGAAGGAGAAGAAGAAGAAGAAGAATTTAAGCGCGTGTGGCGGTGATGGGGATTTATGTTGAGATGGAGGTCGAGAGCTAACGGTATGTGATCGTGTGGGGCCGGAGTCGGGACCAATCTTGGCCGTCCGTGAACTTGGGGCCGGCCCACAGTGACGGTGGTAATACGTCGTCGTAAAGGGGATGGGCTTCGAAGAGGAGAAGAGCAGAGGAAGGCGTGGTCCGGGAAGGAAGCGGAAGAGACGAATAAATGATGCATTTGTCGCGTCTTTTGATGTTCAACTGGCAGAGCTTTGTACTTTCCTCGATGATATTTAGAAT
Organism: Artocarpus hirsutus; assembly: GCA_946598075.1. Lineage (NCBI taxonomy): Eukaryota > Viridiplantae > Streptophyta > Magnoliopsida > Rosales > Moraceae > Artocarpus > Artocarpus hirsutus. Next base: position 390 of record CAMOHE010000738.1, read on the forward strand.
CATTTTTTTAATTTTAATATTAATATTTTTGCTTTCCTTTTCTTTAATGGAACAATTTATTTATTTCAGCTTCTTTTAAATATTATTTTTTAATTATTTCTTTGCTTTTTTTTTTTTAATTGGTGATCCACCAACCAGTGTGAAGAAGAAGAAGAAAGCTCCATCTGTTTAGTTTGACATTTGACTTTCTTTTCTGCGTGGAGTGGTTGAAATTGCGATGATCTCTGATTGTTTGAGATTGTAAAATCGAAACAGTTAATAGGCACCAGAGTAGTTTTAACCATAAATTATAATTATAAATCATGTAAAGCTCTAATATATTACGATAAAAAGCTACGTTTTTAAATGTTTCAATTCTCAAACTAAAATTATAAGTTCAAAAAACCTTTGTTTGTAAGGCTTTTAACCAGGTTGCTTGGTTCCACTTAAAGTATATTTAACGAAAAACTCTTTTCATTTTTTGGGGTTAAAAGTTAATACTCACAAAACTCTAAACCTTAATCTAATATAAAATATTTTTTTTAGATTAAGATTTATAATTTTGATAATAACAAGATTGTAACTTTATAGAGTTAAATAGTATTACTTATATTTAAAAATCTTGCATGGTAATATATTTTTCTTTTTCTATCTTAGAGGAAAATGTGTATAAATTAGCATTATGTATGGTAAAACAATAGCAAAAATTAAAGTAACGTAAAAAACTAGAGAATGATGGAGAAAACACAAGAGAAGTGAGAGACGGTATCATTTTTTATTATTTCATTTTCTTCCAAGTGGTGTAAAATATATGCACATGTGACCTCTACTTATAGGTTAAGAAGCATAAATAGTGGGAAAAGTAAAAGACATGAGTTATATAGGTTACAAACAAATCAAGAGGAACATTATAAGAAAAATAATACACAGTATAATAAGGGGAATAATGGACCCGTAATTCGGTCTAAATGAGAGATAAAGCATATACATGCCAATTGATGTACTGCATTACGAAATATGCAAATGACGACGTTGGAGATGTCAAATGAGTAGGCTAAGCCATTAAAGTTGGGTCTAAACATGTCATGTGCTCTGCTTGGGACGGCTTATTCATTCTCTCTTTATGAATATACGGCGTCAAGGAGGACTCATAATGCATTATATGCGTTATGTTCTTAATGTGCCAGTGCTTTAATCATATATGCCCAATAACAAAGTTGTAAATACACAACAAAAATAAGAATCAAACACAATAAAAATTTTAGCTTATAACAAAATAAAATATAGAAAAATCCAGATAAGACGAAATCTTATTAAGAAAAAAAAATATATCACAAGTTTTATAAGAAAAATATAAGAAGTATATAATAAATGAGCAACAGTGTAATTGTCGTACAACTTATTGTGTCTGTGTGTGTCCTCCCCGTAGGATGTTAATGCTTATAAATCTTTGTTTTTATTTTATTACCTCAAAATACTTACAAGACATAAAAATACATAAAAACACCAAAAACCCGAGAAACTAACAAAATAATACATGAAAAATGATAGAAAAATATATGAAATTAACTATTTATCACTGCCTTTAATATATTTTATCCAAAAAGTAGCATCAAGCCAGTATATTTAGTAAATGTGTTGAGCTTAGTCCATTTAATAATTATGTCATGTTATGTCATGTCTTTTTAATGTATTATCAATCTACTAGACTCAACCCATTTTGAAACATCTAAGAGGGTGTTTGGCTATGGGTGGTTCACACCACAAACTCAGTGTAAAGCTCTAACATGCTACTGTTAAAAGAAAGAAAAAAAAGTTACTACAGTGTAAAATTCTCATATGCCACAGTAAAAACGGTTCCCACCAATGGTTCCCACCAATGGTCAAACACCCTATAAACAATGCCTAGTCCGGATATTGCCACTCTCATTTGTAAGACCAGATGTCTCCCTATGCCCATGGAAGGTAGACTTGTTTGGACCCCCCCTAAAAAATGGGAGTTCTCGGTTAAAACGTGCTTATCGAGTCCTCAATAGAGCTCGCTTCAATCCAAGTGAAGATGTTTGGCCGAAACTATGGAGATATAAGATGCATGAGAGACTGAAGTTGCTACTGTAGAGAGCGGCCTCGGAGGCCTTACCTACGCAAGAAAATCTAGCAAAACGTCTCCAAGGATTGTGTTAAAGTATGGTGACCCGAATTCAGTTTGACCCGACCCGAAAAGCTCGCGGTGCGACAAATTGTGATGAAAAATAAAAGTAAGATTTTTCATGAGATCTGTGGTGGTAGCAGAGGGATCGGGCCGATGGCCTGCGTGGTACGGACCTTTATTGTTGGGCTGTTTAGTTTATGTGTTTGAGCCCTTAGGGTTTTGCCTATACCGATATATATGATGTATTACGTTAGAGCTTAAGATTTAACGAATTTGAGCCTTCCTAGTGCTTCCATTATAATCTTTACAAGTTTAGTGATTTTCTTCTCCTTTGTCCGTGGTTTTTTTTCCGTTTTGGGTTTCTATGTAAATTCTTTGTATATTTCTGTTCTTGTTTCTATCGCATTAATTTCGCAATAAATTGGATTCTATTTGTCCTTCCTGCCATGGTGAACCTGAGCCGACGCTCCACTTGTTTGTTCTTTGCCCATTCGCAAGAGGCATTTGGTTTGGCTTGGTTCAGAATGCCTCTCTGCTGAGAAATTTAAATGATGAGAGCTGGGCTTTACCTCTGAGTGGTGTCATCAAGCCCAACTTCGATGTTGGGTTCAAGAATTTGGTTCTAAGTGCTACTATCGTCGCTAGAAAACATGAAGGAACTGAGGGCTAATGTTGTGGAAGCAAAGTTAGCAGTAGAAGCAGAGTTACAAGCCATTTGGAGAGTTGAGGGTGACTATAAGGTGCACCTAGACGCTTTGTCTAATGGGAAGGACTGCCTCATCTGGTATCTTATGCCCTTATTTGCTAGTGCTAAGTCTTTGTCTAATAAGATTCCTACCGTCAGTTTTGCCTGAATTTCAAGACTATTAAATCATTCTGCCCATTTGCTATGTTCTTGGGTTCTCAAGACCAAATTTGCTGGTTTTCTTAATGTGAGGAAGGCGGCCCTGATGTGGTTGCCAGCTTTTCCTCTGCTCCTGAGTAATGAAATCCTTGTTCTTCATTAACAATGCTTTTAAAAAAGAAGAAAGAAAGAAAGAAAGAAAGAAAGTAACACTCTTTGATTTATTCTCAAGCCTCCTCGTATTTATGTGACGACACGATTCTTATAAAATTAAATTGTAGTTTACAAAAAAAAAATGATTTGGTTTATGATTGTACCCCTAAATGCTTAAACAATTAAACCAAACCATGGGGTTGTCCGATGAATGAAGGCGAGGAAGGGTGAAATCCTATTATACCTTAGTCAATAACTTGCTATAGAAATCGGCTCCACATTTGAATAAGAAGTGGAAGGGAAAGTAAAAATACCTTCCTCAGCTTTTATTCAAGATTGGTTTCTAGTCTGACACCCCAATTAGTCTAACACTTGTAACTTCTTTCGTTTGCGAGTGTAACTTTGTTCGTCCATTCATATAACACTCAATTTGTTCGCATGTAATAATACTTAATAAATACAGTCTAACACATGCAACATTAAATGTTATATTCTAACAAAATGAGACGAATACACGAACAAAGTTACATTCATAAACTAAAAAAGTTACAAATGTCGGACTAGTCAGGATGCCAGGGTTGAGGCAAAATCTTTTATTTATATATATTTTAATAAACTATACATTTTCTATTAATTTGTATAATTAGCTAGTTATCATATACATATATATATATATATATATATATATATATTTTTCATGTCTTATTGTTTTTAATGATTAGACTTTTTTGTTTGTAGTGTAGACTTTTTTGTTTATGTTTAATGTCATGTATAGGGATTTATTAGATCAAACCAATTATGTTCAATCTAGTTGAATCTATTTTTATGATCACTAACCTCAATTAAATAAAATTGGATGTAAATGCATGAAAACTAACTTGTATTGGATTGGATGCTTGTTTAATTTTCAAAACATGTGTTTCAAACCGATCCATCCTCTAAACACACATATAATTTATATCATTAATCTAAAATCTAATTTTTATGTTTATTAGCTTATGTTCATTTATTAAAGTTGTTTGTTAAATGTTTAATCAATTTGGAAGTTTGTAACTAAAACTTCGGTTGTTTCGATTCTAATTAGGGTTGGGACTATGTTAACAAATATTAGTTGAAATCATTTAAAAAATCTAAACCAAATCAATCACTCATGTAATCAATTTCCTTCTTTTTTAGTCTGAAATTTCTCTACTAGGGTTTTAGTTTAATCTTTTGTGAAGGTGTGGCATCGCCCCCTCTCCTTTTGGGTCCAAAGCCCAAAGCTGCCTTAGGGTGGGCCGCTGAAGCTAGGGTCTGCAAGAGGGGGAGGCCGTGTAGAGTCTAGGCAAGGAGGGGAACATCTTGGCAACGGAGATCTCCATCGTCTATCAAAGCACAAAAAAAAAGGTTGGCGGACTTCTATGCCAACAAGAAAGGAGGCGGATCTAACGGCTAAAACAAGCAGTGACCAATGGTTCAAGGCTGATCTTGGGAATGGGGTTTGGATGAGGTCTAAAGGGGAAGAAAATCTAACCCCATGGTGGAAGAGAGGGTTGGGCGAGGCTGCATGGGCGTCGACTAAGGCCAGAGGAGCAAGGCAGCAACAGTGGGGGGATGAGGCTGGTTTTCTCTTAAATGACTGGGTTCCTCTTAGTTGGTTGGAGATTGGGTTGAACTAGGAGGGGGGCGGAGGGACGGGTTGCCAGAGTCTGGACTAGGCGGAGGTCGGACAAGGGGTGGAGGGGCTAATGGATCGCCGGAGCTAGGATGTGTTTCCTCCAAGTTGTTGTTGTTTATATGTTGTACTATTTTTGTTTTGTTGTTTTGTATGAAATAAAGGATTTGGCTTCTCTACTTCCTAGTTTGATTTGGATTATACACCTACTAATTACTAATGAGGATTGTGGTTTTTGTTGGTTAGAGTTTTATTATAAGTGCCCTCATTTGGGTGAAACGGGTTTCGATCAATTGGTCTCATCCATCGATAGTTTTGGCGTCTGACGTTAAGTTGATATGCTATTTCAGTAATGTTAAGCGGGTTGTCCTTATGGGTCTTGGCGACGTTTATTATCCTTATGCTATGATTAATAAACTAGTGGATCTAGTTGGTATCTAGGATTTTTGTTGCCCAATAAGCTGCTATATTGAATCTTTATTTGTACCATTTTTTAATTGAACAAAGATTTAATTCCTAAAAAAAATGCTTTGTTTTGATTTGACAAATTTGTTTGGTTTGCACTTGACCAAACATAAACAATTTGTTTTGGTTGTACTACAAGTCATTAGTATCTCATTATAATGAACAAAAAAATGTTATTATAATTAGAAATAGTCGTGTATCAACAGAAACACTTTCAGTAAAATAAAATGACAATTTTCAACCACAAAGTTCTCGAAAACTAAAGAAGAAACGCTTGAATTCCACGACAAAAAAAGGAAAAACTTCTAAAGCTTGAACTATTTAGTGGAGCACAGCCGCCGAAGATTGTGGCCAGCAAAAGGACACAGAAGCTTCCACGTCAGCAAATTACTCTTGATCCTTGGCATGGTGACATTATCAGCCACATGTTTGCCTCAAAATACCACATAGGATATACGATAATAATATATAAATAGCTTTTTCTTAAAAAGATTAAAATAAATGAATTCAATCTTTACATGAGTCCAAAATTTTATCAGCTAAATTATATTTACAACAAGCATGAGTTCACAATATACACTACACACTGCTATAATATCTATAATATGAATTTTACCTTTGATTGATAGTGGTTTTAACCACTTAATTTTTACCATAAACTCAGTTATAAACAGTGTAAAACTCTCATACGCTACAGTAACAATAAAAAAATTTGCTACAGTGTAAAGCTCTCATATGCTACAGTAAAAGTGGTTCTAATCACTAGTTCCCACTACTCTTCTAAACATCCTATTAATATCTGAAGGAAACGTTTCCCCCCTTAAAAATGAAGCGGAAATTTTTAATCAAGCTGATATTTTTCTATAAATGAAATGAAATCCTTTGATTTCCATATAACATGCATATTTATATGTATGGGTAATACATAATTTTCGTGTAACATGTATATTGTATGATACCAAAAATTTAAAAACTTGCAAAATGGACGACTTTTAAGGAATATGTGCAAAAATGAATTTTAAAAGCACATGAGTAAAATTTTGTAGGTTAACTAATAATTTAGATAATTGATACGTAAAAATGAGGGACGTTGCAGCGGGAAGCCCCTAGGCCTAGATGCGGCCTTATAAATCGGTATGGACCCCTCTTAGAAGGGGGTTGCATGCGCACACAGTCCAACACATAGAATCACGCCGGTGTTTTTCCTTTACTCTGAGAGAAGTACTCGAGTTACCTCTGTTTGGTGCTATTGAAAAGTAAAAAGAAAAAAATATTGGAGAGATTTTAAGATAAAAATTGATAAATTGAAATATTTTGTAGGAGGAAAGATTGAATGGAAGGGAAAATAGGTAAAAAAAATAATGCGGTGGGTTCTCTCATTTTTTTTCCTTCCAAAAATAGACGGATTATCAGATAAAAAAATTACAGTTATTTAAATGGGATAAAATGACTAGATTATCTATTCAAACTACACCAAAAACAAATGAAATTATACAAGAACAGTTAATGAATCTGACGAAAGATAAAAGATGAATACGAACTACCAGGGCATGTGAATTTTCAGTAAATTTTAATATATATAATGCTAATATATATAAGAAGTTTATTGGGAAAAAAAAAATATATATATATATATATATATATATATATAAAAGAAATACATATGTCCAGAGAAAAGAACAATTAAAAATATTGTTTTATTATATATAAAAGAGAGCAAAGAAAAGTATTTGTTATATTGCATCTAATTAAATTAGTTGTTCTGCATTTTGATGTCACATAACATGTTAATTACGAAAAAAATTGTAAATTTTAATAACTATTCAAATGTGTTCTTGTTTTAGTTAAGGGAAGCCTTTTTCAAGTTTTAACTTAAGAAAAAAATTTAACATTTTGGATAAAATTATTTGGGTAAAAAAGTAATTGCAATGATTATAATTTTTTTATCCTTTGGGTTTTACTTCAAATACCAAACAAGTGAAGGTAAATTCATTTTCTTTCTTTCCTGTCATACTATACAACTAAAAAAAAAACTAAAATATTTTCTTTCCTTTCAATTTTCTATCCTTTATAATTTTCTTTTCCCTCCTATTTTCTTTCCCTCTTGCCAAATAGAGGCTTAGTCTATGAACTATTTTTGACATACCAAAAAAGCACCTCAATAGTTAATGTAGCTTTAATTAAATAGTGAAATACTATAAATTTTGGCTTGAGTATTTACTTTTAGCATTTTTTTTATAATTTTATTTATAAATCTTTGAATTTTATAATTTTTATGGTCTTTATGCACTTTATATGCAGTAGCGCAAGTTTCATTCACTTAATCCATTTTGTTAAGTTAGCAAACTGTTATTAAGGTTCAAATAACGATGATCAAAGGCCCAGATTAAATAATATTTAATCATATTTTTATTAATTAACATTTCTCTTTGTTTGACCATAGGTCCAAGATCTACAATTGTTTTTAACTGTAGATCTAATGTCTACAATTGCTCTTAATTAACATTTCTTTTTGTTTGACCGTAGATTCAATATCTACAATTGTTTTTAATTGTATATCTAACATCTAATTGTGCTCACATTAGTTGTTTTATAATATATAAGGCTCATTTGACAGAGCTTTTGTATTTGCTTTTAGTCAGTCGAAAAAAAGAGAAGTAAAAGTTGAGGTTTTCATTGGCATGGGAAACCATATTTTTGAAAGTTCTTAATTAGACCAAAATGGTTTTTAAGTTTTCTAATAAGAAACAAAAAATATTAGAATGAAGTTTATAATGTTTTATTGAAACTGTGATAAAAGTTTCAAAGTTTATAATGTTTTATTAAAACTTTGATAAAAGTTTTAAAGTATATTTAAAAAAGCTTTTTTAAAAAAGTTACATTTTGTCCGCTTTAAAAAAAAAAAAAGTCATATTTTATAGCTTTGATTATAAACTCTTTTGAAAAGCCAAATCTTTTTTGACAGATTATTCAAACGCTTTTAGAAAAAGCTTTTTTGAGTATAAAAGCCAACAAACTACTTGAAAGAAACTCTGTCAACGAGCCCTAAGCATTGTTCTAGTTTTAACCTCGTTAATCTAATAATTTAATTGATTTTTCTTTGGTATGCCATTTATGGAAAGTAATTCGTAAAAAAATAAGAAATAAATAACATCTTAGTGAATTGTAATTTTCAAAACTAAAAAAATTATGTGTAAAAAAAGCGAAGATAGGGGTGGAAAATTTGTAGTACTACTAATACACTTATCCACATACTACTCCTTAAAAAATAATAAACAAATAAAAAAATAAAAAAAGTATTCAATTTGGGGTCTAATGAAGAAGTTGGCAAGGATCTGAAAGCCTTTTTTTCTAACTAGTCCTTATTTCCTACCAAACTGTAGCATTAAATATGAAAAATCATCTCACAATTTTTGTTGTTTGGACAATTCAATACTTCACTAGTCCCGTCCATACACGCAAATTAAAGGCTCCATTTGTTTGAGTATTATATTATGGATAATAATTCATGAATTTCTTTTTACAAAAAAATGGTCTCACCTTAATTTTCCTTTTGCCTCCCAAATTATTTTCTCTGTTTTGAAAATAAAAAATTGGGATTAGAGCCGAAAAGTCGGCAAAACTTAACGAGGTATTTAGGAAATATGCCACAGAAAAGCTTAGTGGATCGAACTTATATTCACAGTCATACTTTTAAATAAAATTATTTTGTTAAACAATTATATTCTTTTGATCAACAAGCATTTCAACAAAAAAACTATAAAGCTTAAAGATATATTTTGTATTCTAAATTATTGTGCGACGTAGTTGTAGCATTTTCTATAAATATTTTTTTTCCTTATCGCATAAATCAATCCAAACTTAAAATTTACGACACTTTTGTAAAGACCCAAAACTGACCCATATCCACTATAAAACACACCTGCAAAGGTAAATAAAACAATAATGGGAGTTCTGTGTTTGTTCTTCTTTTTTCTTATATTTTGAGAATGAGTACTGAGTTAAGTTTACATCAATGAGTTACCAGAGAAAAAAAAAAGTTTACATTAATGAATTATGAGTCCCATCGTTTTTCTTTTTCCTCCCGAAAGAAGAGCAATGCCTATATTCTACAGTACATGTTTTATAGTCTTGCTTCTTTAAAAAATTAGATGTTTGTACTAACAAAACAGCTTCCATTGCGAGTTTGATCCTCGCTGGGAGTTGTCTTCTTCCTCTAAAAGTTCTATGTGAACAGGACAAATCCACTTAAAATGAACAAGCACGAAATTTGGAGCTTCCTGCATGGTCCAAACTGCTGTTAGTGAGTCTATAACTTATTGTACCAGTATATTATGACAAAAAAAGTGCTTGGAACCGTCATGGACGGAGCCAATGTAAGACGAGTGGGGCTCACTCATTTTTTTCCCTTCAAATGTTATATATAGATAAATGTATATATCAACTTGTTTTTGTTACAAATAGACCTCACTAAATTATTGCTCCTAAATTTTAAAACCCTAACCCCAATCAATATTAAAGGAAAAAAAAAAACACTTGATCTAGTTTAATAACCTAACAAAGTGGACCCAATACATGATGAAGGCCTTTATCACAAAAAAAAAAAAAAAAAAAGATGAAAGAAAAAAATTATCCTTTTTGTTTCTTTGTGTAATATTTTACTGCTTTTTAGGAACCAAA
>CAMOHE010000738.1:10336-29824 GCA_946598075.1 Artocarpus hirsutus
AGTACTGAGTTAAGTTTACATCAATGAGTTACCAGAGAAAAAAAAAAAGTTTACATTAATGAATTATGAGTCCCATCGTTTTTCTTTTTCCTCCCGAAAGAAGAGCAATGCCTATATTCTACAGTACATGTTTTATAGTTTTGCTTCTTTAAAAAATTAGATGTTTGTACTAACAAAACAGCTTCCATTGCGAGTTTGATCCTCGCTGGGAGCTCAGCTTTATCTTCTCCACCATTTTTTGTTTCAAAGTTATTAAACCAATTAATTTAAGCATTATATTCAAAACAGAGGGGCAAAAAAAAAAAAAAAAAAAAAAAAAAAGAGACGTGCAAGACCAGTTGTCTTCTTCCTCTAAAAGTTCTATGTGAAGAGGACAAATCCACTTGAAATGAACAAGCACGAAATTTGGAGCTTCCTGCATGGTCCAAACTGCTGTTAGTGAGTCTATAACTTATTGTACCAGTATATTATGACAAAAAAAGTGCTTGGAACCCTCATGGACGGAGCCAATGTAAGACGAGTGGGGCTCACTCATTTTTTTCCCTTCAAATGTTATATATGGATAAATGTATATATCAACTTGTTTTTGTTACAAATAGACCTCAGTAAATTATTGCTCCTAAATTTTAAAACCCTAACCCCAATCAATATTAAAGGAAAAAAAAAACACTTGATCTAGTTTAATAACCTAACAAAGTGGACCCAATACATGATGAAGGCCTTTATCACAAAAAAAAAAAAAAAAAAAGATGAAAGAAAAAACTTATCCTTTTTCTTTCTTTGTGTACTATTTTACTGCTTCTTAGGAGCCAAAGTCGAGGGAGAAAAAAAAAACTCTACTTTTATGCAATATTGGCTAAGAGTGCAAATAAAAAAGGTTAGTTTGGTAGCGTTTTAAAAATAGGTGAAAACGGTTTTGTTTTAAAAAATGAGAATTTTTGAAGAATGGTGTTGCGAATGTTACCTACTCTAGATCTTATAGCATTGAGTGAAAAAGTTGTTATTTAAATACCCAACATTCATATTGTTCATATATTCAATTAAAAAAAAAAACCCTTCATTCTAAATTTCTAACTTTTTCAAGGCATGAAAACCTGTCGAGGACAATTGTATTGCATTAATAGATATTGATTATGACTGAATTTTGTTTTAATTATTAGCTCTCACTGGCAAAAATTTCTGCCTCCATTCCATCTACTAATATCAAAGTTTCAATTGTTACAGTGGAAGCATTAACCTGTTATAGTTTAAAATAAAAGCTATATGCTATAGTTTTTAAATTTTAACTTTAAATTCTAACTTGATTTTCAAATGCTATAAAAATGTTGTAGTAACTCTAGTTAACTATTACTGTTCAAAGAAAAAAATTGCTAGCTGTTTAATTTACTAAAAAGAAAAGTTAGCTAATTTTTATCATCTACTTTTATTTCTTCCTATCACCTGATTGAAGATTTCCCCCACAATAGAATCACTATATAATAGTATCAACTAGCAACAAGAGTCCAAAGCCAAAAAGAAAAGAAAAGAAAAAACACGACAATCTAGAGTGAAAAAAAAAGGCACCATCAAGGCACGTCCCAATCTTGGTCTTCACAATATTTTTTCCAATATATATATATATATTTATATATGTATATATATATATATATATTAAAGATATCACACATGTATGTTGATGAGTCGGCAGTTTGGATTTACCCAATAAGTTGCATAAATTGTATTTGTCGTTATGTATGTTGTTGTTGTTTTTTTTTTTTTGGGTGTAATTTGTTGGTTTTCATTATGTCTAATGATTATGAGTTTTCTTTATTCTTTCTTTATTGTGTACTATAGGACACCACAACATCAAAAAGTAGTAAATGGCATGTGAATTTTGAACTTTTCTAAAAATTCTTTTTAGCTGCATTCAAAAGAAGATTTCTAAATGTAAAAAAACAATTTATGAACTAAAAAATTAGTGAATTTTATCAAACAAAAAATTGTTACATTGATAATATATATAATTTGGAATATCACGATAATAAATCTAGTAAATTTCATATTTACCAAAATTGTCATGGTACAACCATACAATATGGCTTTATCAAATTTGATCATTCTGTAAATTTAAAATTTTCTTTGTATTTACCAAAATTTGTCACAGAGTAATTAATCTGGTAGATCCTAAATTTATTGCTATTACTAACTTATCGAAAATTTATGTCATTTCCTATCAAAAAATAAAATTTTTGCCATTTATTTTTTACCCTCAAAGGATGCTATGTACCTTCTTTTGTCGACAAAATTTCTCCTCTCTCTCTCTCTCTCTCTCTCTCTCTCTCTCTCTCTAAACACACACACACACACATTTTAATAACAATAGAATTTTTTAATGTTTGCCTTTATCCTGTTCCTGTTTTTTAGTTTTCATTATGTCTTATTATTGTGACTTTTCTTTTTTCTTATTTTATAATGTACTATAGGACAACACAACATCAAAGAGTTGTTGAAGGCATGTGGATTTTGATCTTTTTCCAAAATAAGTGTTTTTAGCTAAATTCAAAGGAAGATTTCTAAATGTAAAAAACAATTCATAAACTACAAAATTAGTGAATTTTATCAAACAAAATATTGTGATATTAATATATATATAATTTGGAATATCATGAGAATAAATCTAGTGAATTTCGTATTTACCAAAATTTTGTCATGGTACAACCACACAATATGGATTTATCAAATTTGATCATTGTGTAAATTTAAAATTTTCTTTGTATTTACCAAAATTTATCATGGAGTTAACCTAGTAAATCCTTAAAATAAGTGTAAATCCTCTCTCTCTACATGCATATACCTTTTCTAATAATTTCTTAATGCTTGCCTTTTCCATGTTCCTGTTTTTTAGGCGTTAATGTTGCAAGCAAAGCAATTGACTACATTCCAATTCTTAAGATGAATTATCCTACTATATGGTCCAAAACTCATACACATCATTATCTACAAACATATAGTTTTCATATATTTTATTTTCAACAACAAAAAGTACAGGCATCAAATGGTTCGCTTTCATAAAGTCCTAATTTCGGCTAGCTAACTCCTACTTTTTTCTGTCCTAACCCCATACCCATCCAAAATTCTTGTTTTAAAGCTGTGCCTACAAGTTAATAGTTAATAGTAATAATAATAAAGAGCTATGGCCAAAGGGCCAAACCTTGTAGTTCACTTCTCTTTCTTCTTTACCTAAGGTTTCACCTTTGCATATATCGATGGAATAAGAGTATACTTTAATGCTACTTTATTGATTTTGTTCCTTTTCTCCGTTTTTGCCTATGTTAGGCCTTTTTTATTTTTTATTTTTAATTTTTGCTAAGGTGTGTGTATATATATCTATATATTAATCCCTAAGAATTAAGATCAATTATTGACTTGTAGCCAATTTTATTGACGGTGTGGTCATGGCCAATGGAACTAGAAAGCAGCATATGATGATAACTATATCCTCGGTAATTATGATTTTCTGTAAATTAATAAATTATAACCGTTAAGAAACATGTCCTAATTTAAACATACTGCTGAAAAAAAAAAAATAAGAAAGACAAATATATAAGCACATCTAAGATTTATGATAATTTACTTTTATATGAAAAGTTATGTCCATATTTTAACCCCTTGTTATCTTTGTGTCTAGACAACAATTAGACTATAGATAGTACTAAACAAAAAACTATGCATTAGTATGAGTAGAAGTTAGAATCAAAATCTAGTGAGACTAAAAAAGAAGAAGAAGTGAAAAAAAAAAACACTTGACTTCATTAAAAAAAAATTATGTTTTATGAGAGAAAGATATGGGCTTTTACATGAACACACGTCACTACATGAGTGATTGCTAATTTAATCCAATATGATAACTGATGTTAGTTTTTAAAATTTAAATTCTTTTAATCTATGTCATAGACAAACAAAAACATGCCATGATAACAATGTTCTGAACTAGTAATGTTTAGTGAGTATGCGTCCGAATTTGTGGACTACAAAACTGATTGAAGGCAAAATTGCTAGGCCTTTTCAATTCAAACTCTTTTTTGTTAAGTCATTTGCCAAACGATTTATTTATTTATTTATTTTTTTATTGTTTTAAAAAGGTTTTTAAGTACATTTACTCCTTAAACTTTAGTCTTTTTTTGTAATTTAATCTTTACATTTTTTCGCAACAATTGAGTCTCTAAACCTAACCAAATGTGGCAAATAAGTCTCTATCCATAAAGTTTGTCAAAATTGATATGAAAAACGATCATGTGAGACATATATGACCTATTTAGAAAGAAATGGATGAAATTTTGAGCATTAAAATGATTGAAATATACATACAAACTGACAACATTTTTAAAACATCATTAACAATTATATAATTTCTTTTGTTTTTGTTATTTTTTGGGGTATAAAATTGAATAATGTGACTCTTATTAGAAGTAATCAAGGTGTATAAATGTTTAAAATGGGTCACATGCATCTTACGTGATTGTTTCCTTTTTAACTTTGAAGAAAATTGGTGATTATGACTTAATTGCCACACTTTGTTAAGTTTAAGGACTCAATTGCTATAAAAAAAAATTAAGGACCATATTATAAAAATGTGAAAAGTTTAAGGGGACAAATGTGCTAAAAACCATTTTTTAAAAAAGAAAGTTTAGATTGTAAGTTAGACTTGATTGTTAATAGAATGTTAGCCCTCCACATATTTGTATCTTTGTTTAATTCTTTGTGTCAAAAGTGATATCTAATAGCTAGGGCTGAACAGTTAGACGGGTTTGTGGTTTCGGGCGGTTTCGATTCAGTTTTTTTGGATGGTGGGTTAGCGATTAGCTAACCTGCAGACTGCCGTGGAATTGCTGGCATTTTCAGTTTGGTTTTAAGCAGGTACGAACAGGATTCATTGGTTTGGGCCTGTACTAGAGCTTAATGTAATTCTTTTGGGCTTTTGGCAAAAAAAAGCCCTTTCAAGGGATAAGCTTGAGTAATGTGGGCTTTTTACCTAGATAATGATACTAGAATGTGACATTTTCAAGTGATGAGGTTGTTTCTCTTCTATATGTTGCTAAATTCGGTTAGGGGGAAAAGAAAAAAAAAAGGCCCTCACGAATTTTAATGCCTGTCCTTTCAGTGGACAAATTTTCATTTTCAAAATGTGAAGCTAATATAGAATAGTGTTAGGGGACCTTTTCTTTCTTTGTGATTTTTTTTTAAATCTTTAACTGAAAAATATAAAAATAAAACAGATTTTCATTGTACGGACATCAGCGTGTACGATCAGTAGCACTATTGTTCAAACTTCAAAATGTAATCTTTGAAGAACTCTACAAGGACCCATTCAAAAACTAAAATAAAAAAACCGATATCAGACCATAACTTTCATCTTCATTTCTTCTCAGCGATATCAGATTGCTATATTAGAGATTTTCCAAGTAGATCTTTCTCCAATATATTTTCCAAGTAGATGTTCACTCTGTAAATACTCTGAAGGAAAAGTCAACTAAATGGATATGCTGCAACTCAAAACAGTTGTTCAATTTGAGCACTCTTTCATTTACCGATAAATACTTCAAGTGATATCCCTGGAGTTAGAATCTCACAACTTACCAAGAATCCAAACGTTTCGCAAGATGTAGAATAATTTGGCATCATTAAAAGAAAGTATTGTTTTTGTCAAGTGACTAAAACTCATTACAAGTATGGGAGAACTTACGAAAAAGTAGTTTTTTAATATATAAATGTCGGGTTGAACCTTCTGTCTAAATCTCAAAACTATGACCGCCCGTCTGTATCTGTTGGAGGGCGGATTGATGCCGTGGATCCAATTTTTTCAGACTGTTTAGTGCAGGGCAGATTGGCAGGTTCAAGGAATTTAGAAACCAAATTTAGCAACTTATAGACAAGAAACAACCTTATCACTTGAATATGTCATATTCTAGCATCATTATGAAGGTAATAAGCCCACATTACTCAACCTTATCAGTCAAAAGGCTTTATTTTGCTAGAAGCCCAAAAGAATTACATTCAGCTATAGTATCGGCCTAAATCTATGAAACCGTCCACACCCACTCAAAACCAAACCAAAATCATCCGTAGTTCCATGGCTGGTCTGTAGGTTGGCGGTTCCCAAAAAAAAAAAAAAAAGGACTGAAATCACCTAAAACCACCAACCTGCTTGATTGTTCACCCCTGTTTGAAACTGCATCTAAAGCTTAAAAAATGATAAAAGAAGAATTCATGAACCAACATTTTGCGTGAGGCCTTTTCCAACCATAAAATTTTAAGCTTTGTCGGGCAGGAAATGGGAGGGTGCATGGTGGAGCCATATACATTTTTTTTAATGGGGGAAGTATCATTGAAAAAATTTGAGATATTTGTATATGTTAAATCGACAATAATTATATAATTTAGTTATTGAGTAGGGGCATGGTTATTAATGTTTTTATAAAGTGGGAACAATTAAAATTATAAAAAAACTTAAGTTTAAAAATATAGGTTTAACCATATTTGAATAGGGTAATAATTTATTTTAATATTATATATATAAATTAAGTCAATAAAGACATTCGATACTTCCTCCAAATTAAGATAATTAAAATTAAAGTTTTTTCAAGGATAAGAAATTCTTTTTTTTTTTTTCAAAATCCATTCTCTTCCCCTCTATGTCGTACTTAGAATTCGATCAATTAGTTTTCTCACCACTCACCCTCCTTCAACTTCGCCCCATACGAGACTTAAGTAGGGGCAACATTCAAATCAAAATGTTGAAATTTAGACGGTGAATTTATTTTAAAAAAGAGAGGGTTATGATATATTACAAATATTAAACCAACGATTTATTTAATTTCTTTTATATCTATATATTTGCATGTACATTTTTGATCCGTTAAATATTATGTATCTCAAAAATAATTTTTGTTATGAATTAACTATGTGATAAGGAGTCAAGTTCCACGCTCGCATCAAGAACTCTAACCAAATCGTTCTACTATTCGTACCATTTTAGCTCAAAGCTATGTGCTTGAAAATATCTAAAGGTGTACACATATTAATTAGCTTAGTCAATGACTTACAACTGCGTAAGAAAAAGTTGCGAGATATATACACATTCACACGCATAAAGTTTAAAAGTTCGTTACTTTCTCCCATTGTTTTTAATGGGCATGTAGAATTTATTAGCTTCAAAGGATTCTTTGTATATTTGTGGCGCAAATTCAACTGCCTATCCATGCATTTACGTAATACAGCAGAAGAACAAATATGGGTAGAAAAGCTTTATTGTAAAAAGTTAATTGTTCCTCTTTTTTTTCATTAAAACTTTATCATAAAAGTTATGAAAGCCATGAGTGATATTTTTTCCATTAAACATACTTGCCACATTAAAAGCTTTCTTTTTTATGGTTATGAGTTTTCGTGAATTTTTAACATATTAATTTCTTAACTTTTAAATTTTGTCGATTGATAAAAAAATTTTTCAAAATTCAACATGGACAATCACATTCATGTCGTATAATGACTAAAAATTTTACATATGCAATCACATTTGGTGCAAAATTTTTTAATTTTCAACCGGTTCTAATAGTGGACAAAAAAGATTCCGCATATAATATAACTGTTTTTGTAAGATTTGAAGCTATTAAGCTATGGACAAACAGTTATTGCAGTTAAATTTCTTAAATTTTTAATCAATTTTAGTGTCGGAGATCAAAACTGTTAAAAAATAAAAATTGAAGGACTAATCTATTAAAAGTAAAAGTTCAGAAACCAGATTGTGCCTAACCGCCCATGGTAATTTTTCACGCTAGATACAAGAACCGCAAGATGGAAGCCAGGGATGAAATCACTGCTTTTCCTTTTCCCCATCCGTGATACCTGTGATAATGGTAGTATCTTCTTTATCGTCTTTATAGTTTCACTCTCTCTCTCTCTCTCTCTCTCTCTCTCTCTCGGTCACATGGTTAGTTAAGTTTCTCGTGAAGTCCTATTCCGGAGTTCTTTAGATGACTAATCCAATCTCTATTAATAATGTTGTTTTCAGGACATGAAGCAAAGGCGAGCGATATCCTTTCGTTTGTGAATATGTGTAAAAATTTTAGTTGGGAGGTCTCAGGGACAAATACCCCATTAGAGATAAGTGTCCATTTCAAACATTGAACCTTGTTTTTCCTAGCTAAAAAGAAACCTAGTTGTTCCTCCATTAAAAAAAGGATCAAGAAAAGAGATAAATTGTAAGAAGAAAAGGGGGGAAATCAAGAAAAGAAAGTGCTTGCATTGTTCTTGGAAATATTGAAAAAGAAAATAAAAAGGCTTTTGAATCCCATTTTAAGGTTGGAACTTTACCTTCTTAATTCAGTATTATAAAATATTTATAAATACTCTGAACTCTACCACAAATTAGTAGAGCATTTAGGAACCCAATTCAAACTAAAAATTGCATCTAATTGGTTTCAAATTCAGATTTTTAGAAAAAAAAAATTATTGTAATAAAATTGGTTTAAACCGTAACTTTATAGTTTAAATCATATTCCTAAATGTCAGTGTAGCAATGGCAGTTTTATTTCTTTTTCTCTCATAATTTTGATTAAGTACTCAAGATTGTTTTATCATACACGTCCACAGTCCGTAGAATGATCACATGAATATGAAATGAACTGCCACTACCATATGGTGTGAATAGGCAGCTAAAAAGAAAGAGAAGAAAAAAATATAAAGATGGGAAAAGAAAATATCTTGAGCTTCTATTATCTTCATTAAAAGACTGGAAAATGTAGTATTAACTCTCTCTCTCTCTCCATTAATTGATTCCTAAAAAGAAAAAAAAGAAGAGATTGTTCTCGTCCACATACATTTCCCCATATCTTCTAGAACAAATAGGACAACAATATAAATTAGCACGTAGATGTAAGCTCCAAAACTCATTGTTTAACCCCAACAACCAAAAAAAAAAAAATATAATATTTAAAACCTCTCTCTCCCAAACTCACTCATCGATCTCTCTCTAATGGCGCCCATTAGGGAAAACCTAATTGGCTCTTCTTCTTCTTCTTCCTCTTCGTCTAGAGAAGAACACAAGATTGCCCACAAGAATCTTCCACCAAGACTTTCCATGGAAAGTCTTCAGAGAACAATATCCGATATCTCACTTGAGCTCATAACCGAGAAAGCCCTAGATCACCAAGGCGAACATGATCATGATGAAGAAACTAAGAATGATAATCAAGATCTCCCAGCCATAGTGGAGACCGACGAGGTCAAATGCGAGTGCTGCGGCATGTCAGAGGAGTGCACAAGCGACTACGTGAGCCACGTCCGTGGCAAGTTCTCCGGGAAGTTGATCTGTGGGCTATGCGCGGAGGCGGTGGGCGAGGAGATGGAGAAGACGAAGGTGAAGTGTGAAGAGGCTCTGAAGGAGCACATGAGCGCTTGTTCTAGGTTCAATAAGCTTGGAAGGACGTATCCTGTTCTGTTCCAAGCTGAGGCCATCAAAGAGATAATTAAGAAGAGTAGTACTTCAACAAACGGTGGAATTAATACTAGGGCTAAGTCTATAAGCCCTAGAGATTATAAAAGTAGCACGATTGGTCAAAGGAAAGGTGCAAGTGGAGCACTTGCAAGGAGTTCCAGTTGTATTCCTGCTATGACCAGGAAGGAGCCAGATGATCATTGAAATTTGAATTTTTCAAATATTATGAAATACAGCTTGATCGGAGAATATATACACTATGATTACGTGTAAGTTTATTGTAAAAGACATATATGAAATGTGGAAATAGAGCTCCTTTTAATAGGGGGCCTATTCTTTATCGTCCTTTTTTATTTGAGAGGACATATATATTCTTCAGGATCATAATCAAATTAAGTTGCAAGTTATACAAAGGGCATGCATGAAATAGCACAAACAATAATACACGAGTATAATAAACCTCTAATCTTTGTTTAAAATATATTTCCAGCTACTGCTACCACACCTAACTAAATACACGATACATAGTCATGCCAATGTACGTGGCCTTTTTCTTAGCAATGGCGTACTCTCGCAACTATGTAGAAAAATATCACTATCTCAGATTTACTTTAAAACTTTTTCATGATCAATGTTATATGTGACACATTAATGTTATAGTTCGTCTCCAATCGCCAGCTATTGTTGTGATTAATTTGACAGGCCGACGGTACAATATCCTATACACATACAGTATTATTAGAGTATAGTGAATTCAATTTGGTTTGATCCGAAAAACTCACGATGCGACAATTATGGTGAAAAAATAAATGTGAGATTTTTGATAAGTGAGGGTTTGATATTATCGAGTTTTAGCCTCGTTAATCGCTTCTATCTTGTAATTTTTTGAGTTTAGTGATTTTTTTTCTTTTGCTCGTGGTTTTTTTTCGGTCTTGGGTTTCTATGCAAATCTTTTTGTATTTTTTTTTTGTTTGTATCGCATTATTTTCATAACAAGCACTTATTAAACTGAATATATAATATGGGAATCGAGTGGACTAATGATGGAGTCGCCTATGTATAATCCTACGATCTAGCTGATAAAGATAGCTCATCATGACCTTCCAGGCAACAATTGTTGCATAACGGGCGTATGCTAATTACTGATTAATTTAGATATATCTTTATTAAAAATACAAGAGACATTATTACACGTGCAAAACTTTCAAGTTGTTAACTTGTATATATATTTTCGACCCACGTCCTGTGATTTCTTGTGATATGATACTTTCATCCCCAATTTTTTTCTTTGATCACTATTTAATTCTCAAAATAGTAGCAATTAACTCCAACCAAATTAGCGAATTTAGAGACCAATTCAAGGATTTAATCTCATAAAATAGTTCTTTAAGGACTAAAGTAGCAAACCACAAGAAAATGAGGAACCGAGGTGTTAAAAGATTACAATTATTGAGTATAGAAAAATTTATCTCCCAGGAACAAATGGATTTAATTGCTAATATTTCCGAAATTCTAGACAATTGTAAAGAAAATAATTCCAATAGTAAAAATGTCAAAGTACACAAAACTCAAGGGACATATATGATAACGCCCTTCATCACCTAGGAATTAGAGTTGTCCGAGAAAATCGGCCAATCATCGGTACAAACCGGTCGGGAAATACCAACAAAATCAATGCTACATCAAAACTGGCCCTATCGGTTGGTCACACTAGACTGCCATGTTAATTCGATATAAACATTTGAAAATAAAGTTGGGAGTTCCATATTTGTAAACTTGAATAGATATATTATATTTATTGTTTTAAGCATTTTGTCCAAAAATTAAATTATCCCCAGCCTCCAATAAAAGGTTTGACAAAGTTTTTCTGTTTTTATAGTTTAACTAAAATGCACATAACTATCCAAAAACCTAATATAATACGTAGGATAGAGATGGCCGGGTGATTAAAGACGTAGCATTAGAAATCCTATATAAGTTTTTGTTTACCGGGGGTCGAATCCCTCTCTCTTCGTGATCTTGATCATCTAATTCATCAATGTTATTGATCTTAACATATCAAATAAAAAATGAGTGAGAAAGTGGTAAAAAAATGCATAAATCTTATGTTCTCTTATTAAGAAAGATATTTCTCGAGGTTTTGTGTTAAAATAAAAAGTAAGTCAATTAATCGATGTACGTGTGTCAGTATTAGTGTGTGTGTTCGGTAATAAATAACTACATACATAAAAAAACAATTTGCCAACAACAACGGTTGACGAGAATCAATGCATGCTCAATTAGATGCCAACTCACGTGTAGGAGTTAAATTTTGTGTAACACCCAGGTAAATTAATTAAGACTAATTAATTTAATGTAGTTGTTAGTGCTAAGTAGTTGAAAATTTGTGATTTATTCAGTTATGTTATTTTTGATTTTTTTTTTTGCATGAAAAAATGTCTACTTAAAACTGACATGTCAGTTCTTGTTTAGTAGTACCTAACTAATAATTATAATTGTGTAACAATTTTCTAAACAGAAAACTACAATCTTTTGAAGGGGCCTCTCAGATTTTTTTTTGTTTTTTTTGTTGGAAATCTATAGGTGTTGCCTTTGTTTGGGTATAGATTTTGTAATTTTTGGTTATACATGGAATATTTTACGAATATTCTTGTAATAGCCGCCAAACTTGTATTTTTCAGATATCGGTAAAACTAAGAATTAAAACCACTATTTTTTGATATATGATGTCTGCACATAAACATATCTTACAACTGTTTAAAACATGTTAATTATAATGCGTAGCACTTGGGGTCACCTTGTTTAGGATTTCGTAGCCTAAGTTGTGCGCATTTGGATTTTCTCTTAGAAACTTGCCGAATGTTGTTAAATTTCTTAAAATGTCTAGGACTTTGATACATTGAGGACTATTTTAGGGAATTTAGAGGGTTCAAATGGTAGATATAATAGCTCATTGTAAGCTTTGTTGGTGTATTTCCTTTAACACTAATTTTCCTACTTTTGGTGACTTAGAGAATTCTAAGGAATGAAATTTGGTGTGAGATCTAATTAAATGCTTTCATGTTTGATATGTGATGATTATCTTCTACTCTACATATGTGTTACATTGGCATATACATTGCATTTTATTGGATACTACACTTGATGATACACTCTACACATGAAGGCCCTCAAGCTATTACCTCGAGTAAGTATTCAGACAAGTATAGATCTTTGAGGTTTTTTGCTGGGGTTGCAGTATGGTAATTACATTAGGTAATGAGAGCATGTAACAAAGTAATTGTAAGAGGTGAAAATTTACCTTCTCTTGGTTATTTATGCTATTTAAATTATATTATTTATTTTTCTATTCTGTTAGCCATGATGGGTCAATATCCTGCTCCAATCGAACATATTTCCCTTAAAGTTAAAGGGAAAATAAGTAGGTTAGCCTTGTAGGGCTTGATGCCTATAGCACGGTGAGGTTTATTGTTATTATCTATATAGTGTGATTCACTGTTGTTGAATACTGTGACACAAGATGATTTAGAACAAGTATAGTGGCTCAGGGATAAGCTCCAAGTTTGCCTTTATATATTAGCTTGCATTCATATACAAATATATGTTGACTTGATGTTCATGTTGTGCCTGATATTGTAAAATGCATGTCTGTGAGTCAGCGCATGTGATTTGATTCCTTTTCTTGTCATAATCACATTTTCCCCTCCTAAGCATTCGGCTCACCTTTTTTTATGCTTTCCCCTTCTAGGATTTTATGGACCATGTTAGCAATGGGTAGTGCTCAGTTGCCACTTTCAGAGATTCAAAGCTCGAGACAGCTTATTTTATGGTTTTATTGTATTTGTTTTAATTTTCAATTCGATATTGCGCTTTGTGTATTAAAACAGTATCGGTATGTCCCAAATTTATACACGTTTAAGAAAATTATGTAATTTTGGATTTTTTTTTTTGGTTATTTTTAACTAAAAGACTCAGGACCATTTATTTTATGTATTTTTGAGTAATCGTTTATTTCTAGTTTTGTATTTGCACAATCAACTTTATTTATTTTGATTGCATGTATCTACTAACCCCGTTTCGAGCGTTACATTTTAAATTCTAAATCCACTGGGATACCTTTTACCGAGTGTAATTACTAGGATACAAACAATTCACATGAACTTCAGATGAAATATAAAAGTTATCACTAACTATCCTAGAATCATCCCTATTTTTATGATTTTTTTTCAAAAGGAGCATCGTTACTATTTCTTAATTTAAAGAGAAATTTTGTAATCTAATACGAGAACAATTTCAGAAAGTGGTTGAGTTTGGAGTGACGTAGAAAAGGGCGTACTTTTGGAACACCATAAACGCCGAAGACACCATGCGACGAGGAAATCATGGATTTGATTTTGTAATTTTTTCAATTCGTTAAGCTTCAAATACTTTTAATGTCGTCATCTTCATTTAATGGAGTTAAGCTTCAATTATGGCCCCCAAAATCATTTCCAAAAACAAAATGTTTGATGAAATTGATTTTCATTTAAAATAATTAAAAAACCTTCAACGATCTGTATTGGATATCATTTAAAATAATGGGGACCATTCTATGTTTAATTTGATCTATTCTTAGGTCCCATGATTTTCGTGTACGTTTTTCTTCTTTTATTTGGCTTATCTTCCTCTTTGACAAATTAAGCATACGTACATAGCTAGTTGGTTAGATTCATACAATTACATGTTGCAAAATAATAGCATTTAAAAAACAACCTTTTAAGTTCTTCTAAATTAGGAGACTCTGTGTAAGATATTGATGAGACAGATTTCCGTAAAGCTAGTTTCATGACCGCCTTTACTTATTGGAAATTATAAAACGTAGAATCAATAAAAAGTGTTTTTTTTCCTAATTGATTTATTTTGCGTCCTAGTCTTTCAGCAGGACCAATATTCTAGGGTAATAGTGCTTTTGCAACAATAATTTATTTTCTTTCTTAAGGCGTGAAAAATTGATAAATTTCTTATTCTTATACACTTTCAAAGGAAATCAAATAATGTTGTGTTACATTTCAATCTTTACATATATTACCCTTTTGTAGAGGCCTTACATAATTATATTCAACCTTTATGTTTATACATATATTTGAAAGTCAATTCTATGTTTAAACTGAAAAAAGTGTATTGATTCAAGCCTATGAAACAAACAACAAAGAACCGTGAAAAATGAACAATTTTAGTTTTTAAAAAAACCTAAACATGGATGAATGCTTAACAAGGTATGTTATTACTCACAATTAATAATCTTAAACTAGAATATGTTTTCCTTTCCCCCTCAAAAAGAATACATACACACATACATACATAAATATATATATATATATATATATATGAACTTTCAAAATTAAAATCAACTATATGTTTTCCCTTTTTCCAAAAAAAAATAATAATGTCTATCTTTTGTTGGCCAGGCTGCTTTTCAACACACGAGCTCTAACTAGATCAAGTGGTGCAATTTGCAGTATAGTGGAATGAAAAAGCGAACTCTCACCTCTAAAACTATTGGACATTTTTGGCTGTAAAGTGATCTTGGGAGGGATATAAACCTTCTACAAAATCATAACTAACTCAAACTTTACACTACTGTTGATTCAACCAGTAATTGGAAAGATTCCATCCACTAAAACCTAAAAAGCTTTCCCTCTTTGCAGACCCTTTTTGGCTAAAAATCACTATAAATACCGTACTCTATCGACACGCCAAAACAACGCTAGTCATATCACTGCCAAAAAAAAAAAAAAAAAACACCCACCTTGATTCCAGATTATCTTATTAAAGAAGCAGTATCTACGTAATTTCTTTCCTCTCATGGCGGTAATGCTCATTCCTTATTAGCTAAGAGTACTACTAAATTCTTCTTTCACTTATATATATATATATATATATATATATATATATATATGGTTTGTACGTTATGTGATTAAAAAAATCATTTCTAAACCTATTTTTTTATTAAAATAGACTAATAATTTTACTCATATATTAATGTTTTAGCAGAACGATGAGCGAATTAGTGTTGACAAGGAGGTCGGGGGTGATATAATATCGACTGAAGCGATGAACAAATTCCGAAAGAAATTAGAAATATCATCGAAATTAGGCATTGATAACAATAGCGAAGTGATCATCATGAAGCAAGCAGAGTGCGATTGTTGTGGACTGAAAGAGGAATGCACCGAGGGCTACATCACGCAAATTGAGAGGTCTCACTCCGGCAAATGGGTCTGCGGGCTTTGCTCCGAAGCCGTCAAAGAGACCATCGAAAGGTGTCCCGAGACCGCCATGGACGAAGCCGTGAGCTCTCACAGGGATTTCTGCAACAAGTACAACACCACTACTAGGCTCAATCCTAAGCTCTCCTTCACTTGTGACATGAGGGACATTGCTAAAAGAAGCTGCGAGAGCCGAAGTAGTACCAACAACAAGAACTTGGCTAATATTAATTCCAAGCTTGCTCGAAGCAGTAGCTGTGTCCCAAGAATTAATATCAAGCAATATTAACCCCTTATCAGTTGGTTCGTATATGTGGACATATATGTGTGCATATATATAAATTCTTGTCCTACGAATAACTCGTCTAGGAAACACTAGTTCAGATCAACTGGTTTACTTATAATGTTTCACTTGCTACTCTGCTTCTAGTTCAAATAGGTTACAAGTAATTTTTATTTTTGTTTGATTGTCCTAGTAAATATGTGTTCACGTGTACTATGTATATGTATTTTTCGAAGGAGACGACTTTTCTATTCCTATGAGTACCATTTCAACTCTTTTATCTTTTTTTTTGTTCTCTCTCTCTCTCTCTCTCTCTCTCTTTTTCTTTTTAATTTTAGCCAGCTTATGAGATCTAGAAATTTGTGTTTAAGAGACTTGCAAATGCCATGAAATGCTCTCAAATTGTATCATTTAGACTCGTGATTTTTTAACTCCAACAGATTTTTGGGTTACAGGTTTTTCTGTTTATATGGGACTTCTGGAGGTCATAAAATGCTCTCAAATTTCTGTTGTATGTTTGTAATTGCAATTCACGAATGTTTGAGTCATCTTTCCTCAATTATGACATTATTAATTTGATGGATTTGACTTGATCAGAGTTAATCGGCCCCATACATATTTTGTATACCAAAATTACCATTACCTTAATTAATTTATGTACGTCTAGGATTGCAACTGAACTCATTTTATCAAGAATGTAATTGCTTATCTAGAACTTTCCAAAAAACGATAATGGGAGGTAGAGACAACTTTATAAAGTATAGCCACTATAGTCTGCTAAACTTGTAATGTATGTACCTTTGTCTTGACATACAATACAGTGATTCCTCCTCGTAAAAAGCATATTTTGCGTCGGCCTCACCAAATGCCACGACGTGCTACTTGTAAAAACTAAAAACAACATCTAAAAGCAATAAGTTCATTGAAAGTTCTCTAAAATTTAAAGCTTGTTTTTAATTTTCTAGTTATTCTCTATTTTTTTCTACTTATAAGCTCGAATCTCATCCACAACTTCTCAAATATTTTCAAATTTTAGTAAATCACCTACAAATCTTATACTTCCATTCTTTATTTCTTTATTTCTTTTCTTTTCTTTTGTTTTCTTTCTTTCTTTCTTTCTTGTCTATTTTTCTATGTTTTCATAGATCCAAAGTATCATCACTTGAAAAAATACTTCCTATCACTTTCCCAGAAGGTTCTCAAGCAAAAATACAAGTCTAAAGTTACTTGACTGTGGATTCTCATGCGTTTTGGAATCTCTAGTGATGTGAGGAGGCTGATCGAAAGAAAAATTTGTCTGAGTGACTTTAATCAGAATGTCAGACTTCTAAGTATGGGTTCCAGTCGTAGTATGATAAGAAGAAGAGCTCGTACCATCGAGCCTAAATGAAACAAATGTGGGCGACAAACTTGTGAGGGTAAGTGTCGTTTGCTTGGATTTGTGTTAATAAATAAGGAGGACAAAATCCATTTTTGCATAGATGGCTTTTTGAAAAGAACTTGATAAACTCTATGTTTTTCTTTAGAACCACCGAAGTAGATATGTTTAAGGTGCAATTTCTAATCTCTGACCCAAATTCCATATAGAAAGACAGCGCCTTAAGAATCTGACATTTAAAGACCTTGTTTGTCAGTTTATAAGAAAATTAGATAGGGGTGAATTCTTTATCCATAGAGCTCGTTCAAGTGTCTACGTAAATATATATATATATATATATATATATTGTATTTTGAATGTTTATTTGTTTTTAGATTGTCATAATATGTGTTAAAAAATAAATGTTACCTTGTCAGTTGCATCACCCATTTGTTCCTGTTGTTACTTTGAAATTGTTAAATCTCAAATGATTTTTCTAGATTCATTTGTTTTTATCAAAAGGTTTACAGTATGTTATATATCTTTTACTGACTTTTCTATTTTCATATTTATTTTGTCAAAAAAGTGTACAGTTAAATGTGTCAAGTTTTGTTTGTTTATTTGTAAATTGTCAAAAGTTATATAGTTAAAGTCTCGTTTGTCAAAAGTCAGTCTGATTGCATGTTTATTTTTCAAAATATGAACTGATTTGGTTCAACTTTTTCTAACATGTACATATGTAACACCCCAAAGTTAAATAAATAGAATTAGAATGTTAAATGGTGAATTAGTGTGCCATGATAAGTGTTTTAAACTTAATTTGATTACTTTGTGGAAACCTTGTGTTAATTACTTTTTGATGATTTTAATTGTTCTAAATTGTTTTTGATTGTTAATTTAAGTTTTAATAAAACAATTTGATTTGAAAATAATATACTGTTGCACACAGTCTTGTGCAACTGCTTTTTCCTTTCCCCTATTTATTTTCTCTCTCTTTCCTTTCCTCTCATTTATCTTTCTTCTCTCTCTCACCTCTCTCTCGTTTTCTCTCGGGTTCTCTCTCTCTCTCATTCTCTCTCTAAAATTTTTGAAACAAATTTCATTTTCAAGCTTCGGGCTAGGAGATCGAAGGCTCGGGAACAAGATTCAACAACAAAAACAACGTTTTCAAGCTTTGATTCGAGGTTAGATTTTAAAACTCAAAGTTTTTCTATTTTTCAAAATTTTCTTGCATTTTAAAATTTTAGAGTTTTTAAGCCTAGAAAAGCTTCAATCTAAGTTAGATGGACTTAGATTAGCTAGAATGTAAACTTCATTTTATCAAAAACGAATTATAATCAAGATTTTTCATTTTTTCTCTATTTTCTCTATTTTTAGATTTTTGCAAAAATCTTGTTTAAAACTTGTTTTAAACCATTAAAAAGTGTTCTATTATGATTTTTTATTATTTATGATGATTATCCATGCCTGGGAATTGAGAAAACAGCTTAGATTTGAAGATTTGGATTCGAGAATGCCGAGACCCATGCGTGAAAATTTTTGGAATTTTCCAAATCGGTAGGCCGAACTTCGTGTTCGGCAGGCCGGATTTAAAGGATCGGCAGGCCGGATTCATCCGACCGGTAGGCCGAACCTGGAGATGTTCGATCGACCGAACCTGTTCCTCCAGCAGGCCGAACTGTGCAGTCCGGCAGACCGAACCAGAGGAACCGGCAGGCCGACCGAGCAAGGAGAAATTTTGTAATTTTCACCCGTTTTAAACTGTTTTGAACCCTGATTTAAATTTCAACTTTGTACAATGATTTTATAAACCCAAATGGCACACTAGGACACCATGAGATGATTTAGTATCATAGGATATCTCGGGTTAGATGCTAATGAGCTAAGTTACTATGCATTTAGGATTTGTGCGTGGATCCGCAGAGCTAACGTATAGCGGACCGGGATTACGGTGTGGGACACCGGTACGAGTATTGAGGTAGGACTTCTACCCCTTCTTTGATAGCCATTTTTAAATACTTTGGCCTCAAATGGATTTTTACGAAAATGTTTTTAAATGACTTGTTGATAAAAGATTTTCATTATCTGTTTTCTGAAACAGCAGATTGAGATGGATTTTATAATAAAC
>CAMOHE010000757.1:0-13713 GCA_946598075.1 Artocarpus hirsutus
TTTAGAACTATATTTTATAATTCTAACTAACCTTAATCATAACCATAAAATGTGATTTTAATTATATTTCTAAACGAGCTATTGATAATGCAATCAATCTTTAACTTATATTTTAATACCGATTAACATAGCATACGAACTTTCTTTGCTTTATTGATGGATATTTAAATAAAATTACTATGT
The DNA here is from genome assembly GCA_946598075.1 of Artocarpus hirsutus. NCBI lineage: Eukaryota > Viridiplantae > Streptophyta > Magnoliopsida > Rosales > Moraceae > Artocarpus > Artocarpus hirsutus. The sequence continues at coordinate 184 of CAMOHE010000757.1, forward strand.
TAATCAATATTAAAAAAAATTCAATTATCTATGGTGAAATTACAATGTACTACAATCATATTCAGCTGAATGAATGTCATTTAACGCACCATGTTGAGAGCTTAGCCTTCAACAAGATAATCTTGGATTTATGTGTTGCAACGTTTGAGCGTACAATTTGTTACTTGGTGCAATCATAAAAAGCACTACCACTACTAGCACATGAAAAAACATGTGGCGATGTGCCAGCACTACTTTGTACATAACTGTGTAAAAGACACTAAAATCCTTTAGTTTACCTGCTAAAAATGTTGGATCCTTGTCCGATGTGCTCTGTTTTTCACTCATTTCTGCCACTATCATGTCGACTAGAGGGCATACATGTTCTTCGCAATTTTAGTAACTTAGAAATTATACTCCGTCCAAAAAAAATAATAACAATAATAAAAAACTATCTTAACAATGATAATTAAAAAATTGTTACAGCACTTGCATGTTTGAGTTACAATACAAAAAAAATAAGGCTTTTCTGCACTAGTGCAGATGCTTGAACTTACACATACGCAATTTGTCAGCTAAACTTCTGATGTTGATAATTTACCCCCTGAACTTATAAATAACTTATAAATTTATAACAAATTACCTTACGTTGATAGCGATATTGATTTTTGACTGAAATTGTTATGTGATTTTCACATTCAATGTTGTTTAATATAGATGATCAAATTTTATGTATTTTAACACAACTTTATTGTGCTTTAGATTTTTAATTATGTTTTATCAAAATAGAAAGTTTTAAACTAACTTTATCTAAACCTAAATTTAGCTTAACATTCTTTAAAATTAAAAAAAAAAAAGACGTGTTCTTAACTAATGATCTATGAGATAATTACAAGTCAATTCAGTCAAAAAAAAATAACAATATTACTGTCAATGAGGATGGTTTACTACAAGCTTGTAATTTCTGAAGGCAAATTGCAAATATGCATAAGTCTAGAGGACACCAATGCAAAAAAGCCAAAACAAAAACCCTGCGTGCAAGTCAAGAAAGCTATTAGCACCATTGAATCTGCTGCACCCACTTTGATGATGTGAAGGGCAACATTATCGTTTGCAAAACCCCAAGCTTTATTACATGATATTCCTTTTTTTTCTTGTAGCTTGTAATTTCTTGAAAAGTTGGAAGAAGCATTGTACACATCAGAAAACCATTAGCAATTGCATCCGCATGGTTAGATACTCCAAAATTTAAAGCACAAGTGGAAAACAACGAATGACAACAATGATAGATAAGAGTCTTGGCAGAAGAATCATACAAAATAGTATCATTTTACACTATTAGATTTTAATCAAGTTCTGTTAAACCGTTGTACTTAATTTGAGATCAAATAGTTAACTTACAGATACTGATTTTTCCATACTAGGCCATAAAATTGTTTATTATAAATTTGTTGTAGAACTATAATAAAAACTATTTATGAATAATAATATGTTCTCAAGGAAGGATGCTTATTTAATTTTTTTGAATTTTTCTTTTTTGATCATGCTAAAGTATAAATCCCGGCTTGCTCCGTGATTGAAGCCTGAAGCTGACCTCCAATATAGGCGAAAAAAAGTTGTCAGGAGTAAAATATGTGATTCTAATGCAAGCCCCACAAAGGAAAGGATATGAGACTAAACAAATTGCCGCCGCTTCTCAATGGAAATTTCACAGTCATAGAGCAACTTGATAGGATGAGATCCCCCTAAATGAAGACAATTTCTAATTGAGAAAGGGTATAATTTTGAGAAATTCTAGTGCCACGTATAGACGCTAATGGATTTGTTTGGAAACATTGTTTGAATCAAAATTTTAGACCTAAAAAACTATATTGACTCAAACTCTATGAAAAAAACATACTGTAACAATGCTAGTTCAAACTATATTTTTAAACATACTCTTTAAGCTAGGTTTTTTATGCTTTTGATTTCTAAACTTTGGTTGAGTTGGCAAGTTGCATGTGAACAGTCCCCAAATAAAATAAAATATTGTGTGCTACACTAAATCGATAAAGATGATAAACTTTGAAAGGAAATACCCCGTACATGTGATTCATCTAATCTCATCTAAAATATTAACCTTCAAATGATCTAGTGTAACATCATGTAGCATGTACATGGGTATTCTATCCAAGTTTTGATAGCCGTCATGAATTTGAGTCACCATGCAGCACCTTAAAGTTAGGGGTAATTTGCCAAGATCAGAAGTTTAAGAAATAACCTCCAACCCTAAAACGTTTTAGGAGGCAGATTTGCCAAATATCTTTTTGAGCTAAATCCTCTACATAACACAAGCACAAACATTGTTCTATATTTTTGTTGGAACCAACTGAGCATATGTTTAAGATCCTAAAGAAAGATGCCCAAACAGAAGAATACTTGTTGGAAAAAGGCCCTTCCTTTAGATCCTTTTTGTTTGTTTTATTCCATTTTTTTTCTCCTTCCTTTACACAACTTTCTTCGGATGATTGAGTACGTTTAACCTTTGTTTGAGAAATCCATTGGAACTAAAAAGTTTCAATTTCTACCGTGTAAAACTCTCACATGTTACTATAAAAAATAAAAGTCTGCTACAATGTAAAGCTCTCACATACTATAATTTTTAAATTCCAACTACAAGTTTTAACGTTTCCAAATGCACTATTAGAACCAAAACACTAGCATGTGAGAACTTTACATTATAGAATATTTTTGTTTTACACTGTAGCATGTGAAAACTTTACACCGTAACAATTGAAACTAATAACTTGAAACGACGGCCTCAAACACACTCATTAGGAATATCAAGTGTCTTTGAATAAGTAAAATAGAAAAGGCCGCATACTGATTTACTGACTCAGGAAAATTTTCATTTAAAGCAAAGAATTCCAGAACAAAAATACTAGTTGGTAATCATGATGCTACAAGAAAGAACTAACCATCCTTTAGAGAAACTCTGTGTTCTATGAAAACTTGTGCTTACAAAACAACTAGCAAATCTCCAAAGGGGTAAGAAAACAAACATTTTGTACATCAAAGCTCCAAGCTAAACCTTCAGGAAGTCCTGCAAGTTTAATTTTATCATAGCCACCGGTAACCTATCTTATCGTGTATTTGGCAATGGTTTCCACCACACAGTTTCCACCATAAACTCAGTTATGAACAATGTAAAGCTCAAACATGCTACAATAAAAAATAAAATAAAATAAAATAAAAATAAAATAAAAATTACTACAGTGTAAAGTTCTCACATACTACAGCAAAAGTGGTTCCCACCACCCTTTCAAACACCCTATTAATTCCAATTGGAAGTTTACTTGGCTCTCACACAAATACCATGAACATGCAGATTCGTGGTGCAGGGAAAAAATAATAATAATAAAACAAAATAAAACAATTTACTTTTCCCCTTGACACAGGAGAATTCTCCGTCAAGAGCCGTCGTACATCTCATTGTCATCATCGTCATTGTCATGATATATAAGCCCTCTAAGCTGCTGCATCCTTTATTGCTCTTGAATTCGTTCTCTTATGGCTGTTCTCTGATTTGTGCCAAAGAGAACTTGTTCATAATCAGAAAAATATACGACCATCTTTGTGTGTGTGTGTTTGTGGAGAGAGAGAGAGAGAGAGAGATGGCCGACCATTTTATGGCAACGTTCTTCAAACATCTCGAAAGATCCAGCTACCAATCAATCAGCATTTTCCACCAATTCGTCATGGTGCATTCCGGCAGTTTTTGCTGCGCTTTGTATCCGCAGCGAGACAACATAGAACACATGAAATCAAATGAAATAGTCATCAAAGAAGCGACAACTGGCTCTTCATATTGCAGAGTATTATGGCTTTGCAAGCTTGGCTTAGCAGCAAGAAAGAGACCACTAGTTTGGCAGCAGAATCAGGTGGCATTTTACGAAGTCATCCACAAGATGCCACCTTATTAAATGAAGTATACCATGAAGGAGAAAATGTCATTGTAAAATGCAGCACGGTTTATTAAGCATCTTCTCATGAGAATATTCACACGAAATAGAAGTCACTAACGGACAGAACGGTAATGACATGACGTTCCAACAAGCATTCCATTGGCACAATGTAGAAGTGGAAAATAGAAAATCTTGGCATCTTGGGCTGTTTGGTATTGTTTTCAAAATAGATGAAAATATTTTGTTTTAAAAAACGAGAATTTTTTGGGAATTATGTTGAGAGTGTTTTTAAAATTTTTACCTCAAAAACGCGCAAAAATATTTTCAAAAATTTGAGAACAAAAACAAACAGGGCCTAAGTAATGCCACAAATCAGAATCCACAGTGTTTTACAGGGCAGCTTTTGCTTTTATTAACGAGAAATTGTTTTACTCTGACTAGAATTTAGTTTTTAAGCAACACGATATTCCCAGTGGAAACGCCATGAATATAAGTTAAATAACAATCTGCTCAGTTTATTTAGAGAACAGATGGCAAAAATTGATTAAATGAAGTAAAAGATATATTTTCACTATTTTCCTTTTACCTTTGTAAACATGAGACAACATGTACAAGAAAGAGGGTAAAACATAGAACATAAATTCTGAATAACATAAACGTAATTTGCTCAGAAAAATTTATCTTTGTAGACATGACAAAATGGTCAAGAAAGAAGGTAAAACATTGAACATATACTCTAGATAACATAAACGTTATTTGCACAGAAAATTATTAACATAAACCTTTAAAGAACCCATTCCAAACTTTCAAGAAACAACAATTGTCATATATTATATTTTTAAGGGCATATTAAAAAGAGCAGAAAATATTAATTATAAGCTATTTAGACTGAAAATTCTGTCATTAGACGAGACCAAAAGAAAATGACAGATCATAAAATACATTAAAAGCAAAGGTAAGAAATTTAGCATCATCATAGGGATACCTTCTCTCCGACTTTTTCTTGGTGCTTCTTAGCCCTCTCACGCAATCTTTTCAGTCCCATATTCGCTCTAAGTCATTTTTCGTAACAACAGGAAACAAGAATGTCTCATGCCAGTTACTTTCAAATGAAACAGGAGAATAAGTAGTTATTCGAAAGTAGAAAATAAAAGTAGCTCCTCTCAAAAAAAAAAAAAAAAACAAAGAATATAAAATTACCTTTACATAGCTAACACCCAGCTCTTTCCTTGTATACCCACGGTCTAAATTACGCATAACATATTGATTGTAATCCTTAACAATCCTCATTATAATATCTGATGTAGATATCCCATCAGTACGTTTTGTTTCCTTAAATTTTCCAATGAAACATATTCAAGTGAAACAAGCAATATTTTGATCAAGAGTTATGGACAATCAACAAGAATAATACATTGAAAGCACTTATTATACATTCTAAGAAGTGGGAGGTGCAGCGAATTGATAACAGGAGAAGGAAAACCAGTGAAAAGTTCTTAAAATTATTACTGGAGAGCCAACGCTGATGTATACAATAAATAACCAATAACATAATAAAGACGCAAGACAGCAATTGGGGTTAGAATTAAGTGTTTGTTGCATCAATTATCCCTATACCCATCTAGTATCTGCTCCAAGAAAAATTATGAATAGTTTAGTATCATGGTACTCTCCCCACCTCCCCAAGCCCATCCAAAAAAAAAAAAAAAAATGTAATCCCAAAGAAAGGAGAATCGTGTCAAAAACATAACATAGCTTCTATGTCAATTAAACTTACAAACTCGTAGACATCCTTTCCGGCCCCACTTGCATCAGCATAACTAGAAATTTAAGAAAAAGAAACAATTAACATATTTGAAGTGTGGCCAACTTAAGTTTGCAAAAATACACAATTAACATATTTTAAGAATGGCCAACTTAAGTTTGCAAAAATAATTACTCTTCAACGAAAAAAATAAACACGTGGCAGGGAACCAAATAAAATAGCAGATATAGGTTTTATAATTCAGCCCTCATATAGATTATGTTATAAAGACTTCCAAAAAATATAAAATAAAATCATCATAACCTGAAAATTTTATGATAGTTCTGACATTGAACAAGGACTAAATAACTCAGATGATGAAGGACTTGTGTTCAACAATATGCATATGCACTAAAACAGGACCTTTCTTACTGGAAAACAGATAATTTAAAAATATTTAAAAAAAAAAACCAAAAAATTAACTTTTTTGGGTTCCATGCACTCCTTAACATACTATCTGCATCAACCACAGACTTTCTTCCACCAAAATAAGAAGAAGAAGAAGATTTTCTTCAACCTAAGAATAATACATTCAAGAAGAAAGCCACGCATTTCGAAATGAAAACTCTACTTCAGTGGCTTATTTGGGGCTGGTTAACCTTACGGAAGAGAGTCGTGAGCCACATAGTCAATTTGGTGTTTGTCAAGAAACTCTCGAGTCATCACCCATGGTGCATCAGTAATAACTTCATCAACCCATCTGCATCAAACATTTAGCAAGGTAATGCTTAAAGTAGTTATAATTCAAATAAAGGTTGGCAATTGAGAATTACATGCAATGGATAATGGAAAGAAGATACTTGTGTCCTAATAATCAAGAAAATTAATCATTAGAATACAAATTATAATAATCCAATAAAGAAGTTAATTCCTAGTAGAAATGTCAATGGTGTTGTGCCAACCCATCCATAATCATCTAGGCATAAACATGCTCCGTGTTGTGTTGTGCATGTCCCAATAAAACTTCATGTCATACTTGTGCAAGTCCATGGCTAAAAAGCCCGTAGACCCAGCCCAACACACTGCCCATCTGGCACACGAGCCTTCTCTTACAGAATTTTTTGAATTGTTGAAATCGAATTGTCTTAATACAATTCAAATTAAATGGAGACATTTAGAGCGAAAGCAAACAAATAATAATGATAATAATGATAATAGAGCTTCATATTTTTGTTACTGAGCCAAAGAAAATAAAATGCTTACATGAATGCGAACGCCATCGACAAATAATAAATTTTTAGACACTATAAAATCTTTCAAATATTATATGCAAGTAAAAAGTGACTATTTTCTACATTGAAAACTCGTGCTCATTGTGCCAACCCATCATGCTCAATAGGTCATGTTGTGTCAAGCTACCTGCATAAAACATGAGTTTGGGACGGCCCCTGTGCTCTGCTTTGCTTGGCCCAAGATAAAATCCTGAGTACCGTGCCCGGTGGTAATTTTTCGTTCCCTTCCCCCTTGCTAAACTTCCAGGCCAAGCCAATTGACATCTCTAATTTCTTGCAATTGAAAATTTTACATTTCTTTCACCAAATGAATGCAATATGCAAAAACAACCTACAACCTATGCATCCAAGGTCCACAGGAAAAACGAGAAGAAGGGACACAAACAACCGCTAGGGTAAAATTAACTATACTTTTTTTGGCATTAAATAGCCTAAGATTTCTGATAAAGCAGCTTACAGAAGCATAATCGGCTGGAGAAGATGAAAGAGGAAGAAAAACAAAGAAACTTCCAACATTAGTATCCCACTTGAACTTCATTCAAGCAATCCTAACAATTTACCATTCAAAAGAAAAGTTGCCAAAAATAAGATAAGACGGCACGAGTAAACCAACCTGCAGTGGCGACGTGATTCATACCACTTCTTCTCAGTCGTGACAGTTTTTCCCTTATACTTGTGAGTAGTTTCATCATTGCAGCATCCAACAAGAAGGCAAGTATTTGGGAACCTAGAATTTTGCAAAACGAAGACGCTTCAGCATTAGATAAAGCTTGGCCTAGGGACATAAAAGTACAAAACACCCAATAGATTATTGAATTCTAATTTCTAACCACAAATTGCATATAATTTTCAATAGCATCCTTCCATTAAAAAAATTACTTCTTGTTCAAATTAAGGACAGAAGAATTAAATCCAACACCAAAATCCAAATATATTCATGAACAAGATAAGTAAACAAACAGGACTTGCAAGAGCAGATACTGTGCAACCAGTAACAGAGAATTAAAACCCATTAACAGTTTCGAATATGAAAAACTTGCATATACATGTCATAACAGAAAAGCGCAATTCAAATTTTGAATGGAACTAGTCAAGTCGTGGACAGAGAGAAAATTACTTGATGAAAAAGAAAGGAAGTAACAAAGAGATAGAGATATTACAGTTTCTTGGCTTGCTCGAGAGAACGGGCATGGCCGAAACGAAAGAGATCATATCTGTCATCGGCGTAAACTCTGACGGGCTTTTCGTCGCTGCTATTGTCGCTGATACTGTTTTCGATATTTTCACCCATATTATTGAGGGATTTTTAAAAATGATTTTTTTAAAAAATTTTATTTAGTCAATAATTTTTTTTTTTTGGTTTTTAGATATTAAAAAATTAAATTTTTAAGCATCAAAACAGTTCTAGCATTTTTTATTTTTATCCTAATTAGGTTCCTATCTTCGATACAGTCTTTTTTCTTTTTTTTTTTTAAACTGGGACAGCTTCGATGTTTAGAAAAACATTTTTTTAATGCACAAAAAAAAAGTCATTTATTTAATTTCAAATTTTTTTAACCCTTTTTTCAAATTTATCGAATATGGTTTTGATATTTCTTCTTTTATTTTTTTTAAATTCTCCAAAATTGTGTAAAAAAATATGCACAATAACCTCATTGAAATCAATATGTTTATTTTAGGATATTTAGCGAAATTTTCTTGAAATTTTGACAGATATTGTGTTACACCAAAAAATATTTTGGAACCTTAAAATTTCAGATATATTGAAAAAGAAAAAAACATAATACGAAAAAAAGAATTGACTTGTCTAATAGGTATCAAGATTTTAAATTGTGCATTAAATTGACTATGTCATGGACCAGTCAAGGTTCAATTTAAACTAGTACAATGACAAAAATGTTCTTATTGACTTATTATAACAAATTACAAAACTTACAAAAAAATAAAAGATCTTATTTTGATAGCGCAAAAAAAAATAAGGTTTGAGCTAAACAACTTCTACACATTATTCTCCTTTTCTCTCACCAACCTCAACCCCTCCTCCAAGTCCAACAAACAAGCTCGCCTTCCTCATCTTCCCTTACCCCAATTCCCTTAGCATAAATGGTGGCTCCCTTAGCCTTTCCTCAGCCTTTCAGTTGTTGGTCGAGTTTGACACCCTCATGGACGTGGCGCTCCATGACACCCTCACTCACGGCCACTAGATATCAGGCCTCTACTCTTATCATCATATCGACACTTGCCCACCTGTCGCACATATTTGCACTCTCGCACTCGCGCGTGCACAAAAAAGAGAATGTCCCTTCTTCCTCCCTATATCTCACAAGTCCCAACTTTTAAGGCTATTGCTAACCCTTTCTCCTAGCATAACATCAACTCCCAATGTTAATTTCGAGTTTATCTCCATCAAAATGTTTTTTTTTTTTTTTTGTGGGAACTTCAATAATATGACCCTCTTATTAGCAAGACTTTTTTTTATCTGTTAGATCAATATGGTTTAAAACTCAATAAGCTCACCAATCTCAGAATAAAATCATATACACCAGATCATTTAAATCCAAAATTCAAAAAATAACTTCAAGAAAATTAAAAAAATTACTTCAAAAAAAAAACCCAGTGGCCTAAGAGTGGGTCAAAACATGTCACGACCATCGTGGGTCCATCGTAACCCTATTGTAGTGCGATTCTGTTGACGATGACGTCGAATCTAGAGGTCGCACCCATCCCTTGGTCAAGAGTTCGTCGAGGTTGCATGGACGCGGGGTTGCCAGAGTCACCGAAGTTCACAATCTACAGCTACATTGGTCGCGGTCCTTGTCAGACTTCTTCGTCCTCCTAAGAGAATCTAGTGCGGCGAACATATTCGTGTTGTTCAACACCAGTGACCCATCATCTCTCCTTCCTCCAACCAACATCTCTCTCTGTCTCTATCTCTTTTGATTTCTAGATAAACCCAAGCTTCTCAGTGCTAGAAAATTGGAAAAAAAATGCAAAATTATCAAAAAATTAGCAAAATTGCTCAAAATTTTCAAGAAAGGTATAGAATTTTTTCTTTTCTCGATTAGGGCTCTGAAACTCGATTTATAGTTTCATTCAAAGAAGGCTGAGATAATCTTAATCCCAAAATAAAAATAAAAAAAAAAGTGCAATGGAAGTAACAACATGCAACAATGTTTCAGACATGCAAAGCTTCGAGACACTCCCGGCAATGACACACCCATGGGGGCCTTATGTAACACCCGAGAATTTCTAATGCAATAAAAATGTAATAATTTAAGGATTATTGTTTAATCCAATTTATATGATAAAGTCTATAAAAGCAAAAAACGAAATCTTTAAGGGTAAGAATCATGCCATGGCCTTAAATAAAGAAGGAAAGATATAAAAATAAACTGAAAAGCTTAATTGTTGCAAAATATGTTGCGACAAATGTTAAGACAAAAATACAGTTTAAGCAAAATACTATATAATAATATTAAAAAATTATACAGTATTAAAATAATAGTGTAAGGAAGTATACTGATAGAGTTATGTAGTATAAAAACTACACTGTAAAAATATGCTAAATCAAAGAGAAGGCAATGACGACAAGGAAAGGGAGAGAAAGAGAGAGGAAAGAGAGAAAGAAAAAGGAGAAAAAAATGTCCTAATGGGACACGAAAAATGTTACAATAAGGCATGAAAAAGTCTTGGCAGGATATGAAATATCTTTATTCAAAATTTAACTAAATATAATTGAGAAACTAAATCTGAGACAAGGAAAAACTTCAAGGGTTAAGTTAATAAAATTTTGAATACAAGGACTAATTTTAAAAAGAGAAGAAAGTTCAGGGACTTTTCATTGAATTTTACTCTATTTTATAGTAGTAAGAGAAGACTAATAGGGAGGGAGAGAGAAAAAAAAAATCAAAGCACAAATAAAAAGTTTTTTTTTAATAATTTTTTTTAATATTTGATTGATCTTATATAATTAAATAGAATTTTGATAATTTTTTTAATATTTAATGATACGCCATGTTTGCAATTTGATTAGAGATACAAATGGAATTGGACGGAGGGGCATTTTGATGGGTTTTTTTTTTAATAGTTTAGGGATGCTTTAGTCTGTTTTAAAAAATCGAAAGACAAAGTTAAAAAAGGTACATAGATTAGGAGAGATTTATGAAAATAATCCAAAAAAACAAAAAAGTCAATGTATCAATCAATAAAAATCAAATGCTAAATTTGTCATATGTTATACTTACCACCAAATTTAGCATATGAAAAAATTTGACATTAAAATACATTCTTGAGAGTTTTTCACTCTTAAATGCCAAAATTTAGTATTGACACATCAATATAGCATTTTATTGGGGGTGCTTTAAATTTAAAAGCTTTGTTTTTGAATAAAAAAATAAAGAAAAGAATTCAAAAGCCTTATGTAGAGCGTTTCAGACATTAACATAAAGCAAATGGGTGAAAGGGCAAATTAAGTATTTTTTTTTGAAAATGAAAATAAAATAATTTCGCCTGCAAGAAAAAGGAAACTGAAAGCAAAAGGGAAAACAATTTTTTTTTTCTTGGTAAGCAGGGGAAAATTATGGGTTGTATTATAAGAAACGCAATCTTTTTCCTTTTTTTTTTTTTTTTTTGACAGGGTAAGAGACACAATCTTCAAAATTAATACCTGAGATATCATATCTGCACACCAAATTTCTTTTAGGTTGAGGCGTTTAGCGCCAAATGGTATTAACTCTCACGTGAGTCTTTTTTAATAAATAGTTGAAATTTTGTAAAACTAGAGAACCAACATCCTTTTGATTAATTCTAGTTTACCACTAAGTTATTTAGTGGTTTATCACATATTAACTTCAGTTTTTCATTCATTGACTTTATAGTTTACATTGATGTATCAATATAAATTAATGATTAATCAATTTCAATCAATAAATTATTAGTTTATTAATAATGAACCATTGATAAATTAATTATAAATTATTTTAACAAGTAAACTATAAATTATCACTGATTGGTCATAGTTCATTGCCGATTAACCATTGTAAAAAAATGACCATTTCCACAAAAGTCAAGCCATTTGTCTAAAAGATAAAAAGTTCGACCATTTAGTAGAAGTATTAGTTACAAAAGTATATCTTTTAGTTTTAATTATTTTTCAATTTATTTATTTTTTTAAAAACTACAATATTGTTTTTTGAATTTCACAAATTTGTTTCAATTTCATCAATTGCAGACTTTATAGACAAAAAAAAAAAAAAAGACAAAAGACAATGATACTCTCAATTATACCAGATTTATCTATGAAAATTGTTTTTTTTTCTTGAGAAAAAATCTTGAAAAATATTTAAACATTTAAAAACATAAAACACAAGATTTTTTTTTATTGACATTTGATGGTTTTTGTTTTTAGGATTTTTATGTTTTTTAAATCTATAAAATATTGTCATAAATTGTGTTTAAGGGTAGTTCTTTTATTTTTTTGTCTAACTTTTGTGTTTATAAAGTGAGGGAAACAGTTGAAATAAGCTTTTTAGATTAAGAAAAACATTTATAAGTTTTAAAAACAAATGAACAAATTGAGAAATAATTAAACTATAATGTTTATTTACGTAATTAACCTTTTATTAAAAAGTGTGGTAAAACTGCCTTTTGCCCAATTTGTGAAGAAAAGAATTTCTAAACATTGTCGAATCTCTTCACATTGGGAGAGATTATAACCTAGGTAAAGAAAACAAAAAGAAAAGAGAGTATTCTCTCTCTCTCTCTCTCTCTCTCTCTCTCTGTTTCCTATGAATTCTCTTACCTAATCTCTTAATATTGAGAGAGATTAAAACTGAGATTTATTTTAAAAGATTTGAAATCTCTCCCTCAACGCATCTTTTTTGTTTTTGACCACTCTCCTACAAATCACTTATCACCCATTTCTCTTCCACCTTTGCCTCCTCTAAACAAGCCCCAAAGTCTTCCACTTCTTCATGTGTGTGTATTTTTGACAACACAAATGTTTTCGTCTTGTCCTTTCTACGCGTATTTTTGAAAATCCTTACAAGTGTCTTAAATGCATTTTTAGTCACAACTATTATTGAAAGATATTTACAAAAGAACTACCACTCAGTTGTCAACTTTAGGTTTTAGAGTATGAAAAATGTTATCCCTATGAGGTTATAATCTCACCTTCTCATAAAAGTTGGACCCCACCAATCGGACTAAGATAGACCCTATAAATGAGGCACACCTCTTGTGCAAGCGTGAAGTTGTAAACTGATGGCGACAAATAGTATTTTGCTCTTAGAGCATGCTTCCAAATTTTGATAGAAAGACATAGGGAGAAGTGCGACAACTACAAAAGCATAGGAGATTGTGCCATATTGGATTGTGGGAAACAGGGAGGGGCCATTGCCATTTTTCAGTGCAAAACAGCACCATCTTTGCAGGGAACAACTTATTCGTCCAGTAACGTTTGCTTCACAATTCTGGCAATTTTGTATTCTACAGAAGAAAATATCAGATACCTTGACCTCCTTGATACCTTGTGGCTATGTGTTATTTCTTTCCTTTGTGCATATCAAAAAAT
>CAMOHE010000763.1:0-17792 GCA_946598075.1 Artocarpus hirsutus
GTGATAAGAGAGGTAGGGTTTGATCTTTTACGGGCTTATATTATATATGAAATAATATTAATTTTTTTAAATTTAATTAATTAAATACGGGTAAAAAACGGGTCATTTTCGTGTCAGACGGGTTGACCCGAACCCGACCCGTTTTTTGACGGGTCAATTTCGGGTCGACACTAAAATAACTTGTGGTCAAATTTTTCGACACTAACCCGCAAAAAATCGTGTTGGATTCGTGTCGTGTCGTCGTGTCGCAACCCGTATTGCCGGCCCTAGTGGCATGAGAGCCTCTGCCTTGCCAACACAAGCTCTTCCCTTGTATTTTGATGCTAATGACGAATGGAAGCTAAGTTGTCAACAACGAGGGTGAAACGTGGTAAAGCTTCACTAATAGGCTGACCGGTGGCTGTGGGGAAGATCTAGGTTTTTTGTTCTCTGTTCTTTTTTCTTTTTTAAGAATAAAAGTTATAATTTGATATTTAGTCATATGTTTTATGCTAGTTAACTTCGTTTTCTTGACATTTAGGTCGTTTTGTGACACTTGGGTCCCTATTTAAAAATTATGAAAATTGATTCCGCAAAATCTATAAGCTTGGTGTTTTGGCATTGACTATTACCGAAGATGCTCTAATCCAAACTACCTAAAATTATTAATTTAGGATTTTCTTTTTAAATCCACACTAAACCAAAAGTGAAGCCAAACCAATTGAAGATGTGTGAATCATTTTAAGTTGGGTGGGTTTTATTGGTTTCACGATTTTGGAGAGAATTTGAACCCCTTTGTTAAACATATTCCTTTTGTTTTATAAAATATTTATATTATCCCTTTCACATATTTTGGTACAATTGAAGCGCAAAAGGACAATATTCCCCTTAATTAAAAATACACAACTTTGAAATCGCACCAAACCAAATCATCATAACAAGGCAAACTTATAATTTGAATAAAAATAAATCCAAATCCAAAATTCAAAATTCAATGGCAATAGAGAAATATTTTGAAGATAGAAGAAAAGTCACAATTTTAGAATTATGAAGCTTTTTCACCTAAATTTATTCTTTACTGAATTGTTGGTAAAATGAATTATTTACTCCACATTAATTGACCCTCCAGTCCTTTGATTTATTTACTCCTGAGATAAAGGCACTATGTGCCCAAGGGTGGCTCAAGGCCCCTTCAACGTTATTTTATTATCCTTCTTAGTATGCCCTTGTATATGTATGCTTTATGGTAAAAATTGCACAAGCCCCACCAAAAAATATGAATATAGTCTTAGGATAAGTATTACATCTGCTACTATTTTTCATCCGACACTGAGGTGGAGTATTGAGTTGACCAATTTTTTGACAGATGTGAAGTAGGCATTAGGTAATAAGGCAATGTTGGTTTCAAATTGACAAGACTTGAGAGTTAAAACGATGGGAAATATTAAGTAATAGAAAGGGGCAAAAATTTAACCTTACTTGAATAAAAAAAAGTAAGAAAATGAATAAAATATGTTTTAATCTCTCGTAAACAACAAAGTACATAAATCATAAAAATTGGTGAATCAAAGTACAACAATATATAACTTTAATGATCACGGAAAAAGTAATTAAGAAATAGTAAAATATAAACAATCATTTCTTTTTTTTTAAAAGAAGCAAACTAACTATTATCCAACTAACACCACTAAAATAATGGATTTCACACGGTTAGAAACTATCATGGAAAATTTCTAGGACAGTTAAAAAACTATCGTGGAATCCACTGTCATGGAAACATGGACTTCAATGCCTACTTTAATTTGTAGCCCACAAAGTTTCCATGAATTTTTTTAATCGTTGTAGAAACTTAACATACTGCAAAGGTTTTTTTTTTTAAACCGCCGTTGTAACTTTTTTTTCCTTTTTAATGCAAAAATACTTTTTTCCCACACGTGGCCAATCCTATATATTATCCATTACAATATCTAAATAATAAAATCAAATATTTACAAATAAACTCTTATTAATCAGTTGGTGGTCGGAGGGAGCAGTGGCTTTAGAGAGAAAGTCTAAGTTTCATGGGTTAGAGAGAGAGAGAAATAGTGGAGGGTTCGAAACCTTAGGTGAGGTCTTAAAATTTTCAAAGAAAACAATAGTAGAGGGTTCAAAATTTTGGGAGGGATTTTAAAATTTCAAAGAGAGGATTTAATGACGATTTAAAAAAAAAAAACCGTCATAGAAGCCTAGACATTACACGATGTTTATAAAAACACCATCATAGAGTCCTTGTCTAGAAATTAAAAAATAGACCCCTCGTGGAACCTCAGGACTCTATCGCCATGTAATCCTAAGGTTCCACTATGGTTTTTGAATTTCTCGTTTGTGTTGCATTTTTAACAGGCATAAAACCAGGGTTTTTCAAGAACTGTGGTGGAAAATTTTGTCGTTTATTAATGAATTTGTTGTAGTATAATGTACAATACAAAATTATTATTAGTACTATTACACAAGATAATTCTACCCATTATTATCAGTTAAATAACAATTTCATTTGTACATTATGCAAAGTTAGAGAGAGAGAGGAAAAAGGCAAAAACCCCATTTTGCCCTCGAATAAACACCTAAGTCCCCAAAACTACCCAAATGAGAGGCCAAGCACGATAGGAGGAGTCCCAAGTATTCTCCCTCATTTTCTTGTTCAAGATAATCTTTGTAGTGAAACCATAAGAAGCTAGAAAATAGTAAAAAATAACCATAGGCATTTAAAACTTATGATTCGTCACTCAGATACATTTGTTGTTTTATAGGAAGGTTTAGGAACCCTAGAAGAAATGTTTATGATAGCTAGTTAGAGTCAGTTAGGTATTCTTGATAAACCAATGGCTGTGTTTAATGTTAATGATTCTTTGATGTAAGTTTTCTTGATACTATAAAACATAACTTTCTTGTAGAGTCAAGAAGAAGGATTTTTATCTCTGCTCCTACTGTTAAGGAATTGCTTGAGAAATGCAAGTCATCACTCTCGAGGCAGACATTGCATCTTCAAAGTTCAGCAGGAAGTGCAAACGTGATTTAGATCTTTCTCTACTAAACTCTTTGATTTTTCAGTTTTACCTATGGCATGATTGTTTATTTTTCTCTATGTGTTTTGAATAACCGCTCTTGTATATATATATTGCTGATCTTTCTACTTAATCTTGTTAAACATTGAGGACAATGCTCAATTTAAGTTACGAGGAGAGGGTTTGTGTTAAAATTTTTCAATTTTATGCCAAAATTCAAGTTTGAGTATATTTTTGTGTGTCCAAAATGGGACTTGTTCTAGAACCTAGCGCAAAAAATAAAAAAAAGTAAAAAAAACTCTATAAAAATTGAAAAATTAAAAAAGAAAAAAATTGTGTGTTGTGTGTAAAACTTTTCGATTTTTGTTTAAGTGTCGGGATGACTGAGTGAAAGAGTTGGTCTTAAAACGTATCTTGATTTGGTCTGAGAATGTAATCTTTCATATATTTTTATTTATGCTTTTGTTCTCCATGTTGCGTGCATGCAAGCATATTTAGAATAGGCGAATAGCTAAGTTATACAGTCTTTAGCATTCTTGAAACATGTCCTAATTATGTTCGTAACATATTTCAATATGTTTTGTGCATTTTATAAAAAAAATTAAAAATTGAAAAAAATAAAAAAAAAGAAAATTTGAAAAACCTAAAAAATGTTTTGTAAATATGTGTTTTCTTTGTTTTTATTTTTAATGTGCCTCCTGTCCAATAAAGAAACATGGTTATATCGTAGTTTATTATAAAATTCAGATATTGTTAAAGTTTATGTTTGTTTCTTGTCTTAGCCTCATATTTCGATTGATTTTTCCCAAAATTTGAGTATTTAATCTAAAACTTTGATTTGTTATGCTAATTTAGAAACTGTTTATATTAATATAATCTAGTTTATTGTTATAAAATCTTACAATTTGTTTGAATCCCACTTAATGCAAACTCCCATATAATATTAAGTGTAGGACATAATTTAAGCCATCTTTGGATTGTTTAAGCCCATTAAGTTTAACTATGTATATTTTATATCTCTAGTTATCCCCTTGTGCTTAATGTTCCATTTTCTTTGTCATCCACAAATTTTTAGCTTAGCCTTTTTAATAAGTTCATATCCTTTCTTTTAACCTTTCACTCATAAGGTATATGATCGGTTTGGATATATTTTAGGTTATGCTAATATTAGGAAAGGATAGGAAAGGTTATGAAAGGAAGTTTGTTTATTCTGTAAGTCTATAAATTTAGAAAAATTAAAACAAAAAAGAAAAAAAAATGAAAAAAAGAATAAAAAAAGTGAATAAAAAGTGAATGACAAATGAAAGTTTACTTCAAGTCTATGTATGTTACTTGGGAATTAATTTGTATATTTTAAGGGTTCGAGAATAATGCAAGTGTCTTACGGGTGAATGAAACTTTAAATTTATCACTCATCCTACCTTATCTAGCCTTACATCACGAGTTGAATAAAGTCCTAGTGTTCCTTAATTTATTGTTATTTTACATTAGTGGAGAGAGAGGAATGAAAAACTAACTTATGGGATTTTGTTAAAATAAATTAGCTTTATTAGTGTAAATTTTCTAGTTTGTATACAATGATTAGTAATAGAATAGCACACACGAGAAAATATATCTTAAATATGAAGCATACTCTTGACATAAAGCATAAACTTGAATAATATTTGTATTTTATTTTAAGTTATGATTCAGAAACAACCCCTAAGGAAGTTCTGCAAGGAGTTATCAGCTTTTGAGAAATCATCATTTCGTCTGTTTTTATATTTTGTCATTTTGATTGCTCGAGACTAGTAATAAGCTGGTTCGAAGGTATAATGAGACTATGAAAATACACATTTCTTAAGGCTAAAGTCAATCATTTTGCATTAACATTTCTCATTAAATACCTTAATTACAACATTGTGTGTTAATTAGTATTTTAGTGTGTTTATGTCAAAATATGTTTAAAAATATATTTTTAGTTTGTTTTTAATGTTTAATAATGTTTTTAGAATTATTTCCATGTGTTCAATAATTAATTATTTTATAAATAATAAAAAATCGTAAAAATAATATTATGTGATTTTATTTTGTCTTAAAGTATTTGTAAATAAATTTTAAGTATGTTAATATATTTTATAATTTCTAGTAATTTCTAAAAATGTTCCTTTGTCTTAAATAATTTATCTGTTTAGGTTTATTAATTTTAGAAGTTTTTATTTATTTTTAGTGTGTTTTGTGTGTTTTTTATAAAATAAATATGTTTAAATTATTGTAAAAAATATGTTTGTAAAATAATTAATTTTATTTTACTTATTTTATTTTAGACTTGAAATCTGTAAGAAAAATGAAAAAAGATGGTGTGAAAACAGGTAAAAACATACCTTAAATGCTCAAGAAATCAAAAAAAGAAAATAAAAATTAATAGCTAACACATGGCGAATCTAGAGTCATCTGATCGTTCCTTTAATCTGATCAAGGCTGTCCACACATCTCAGGTTACCATGTGAATCTACTGCTTTGCGTTACACATGCGCTCGTTTTCCTTATCATTAGATCGACATACCGTGACTTCATCGAATGGTTTAGCGTGTCCCTTTCAATGTTCCAAATCTTAGCTGTTAGCCCAGTCTCGATCAGCAGATTTGACGCTCTAACTTGGGTCTCCATGCCAATTCCATGTCTTGCTTCGCAGTGGATTGCAAAGAAAATCTCAGGTAATTCTGGGCATTTCAAACGTGAAAAAAAGAACAAAATTAGAAAAAAAAATTCAAAATTAGATCTAAATCTGATTCAAAAGAAACATTAGTGGTGGTTTTAATTACTTAAAAATTCCAAATCACTCAAATTGCATCATAGTCATTTTGCATCAAAATTATCCCAATAAAATAATAAAAATAAATAAAAATGTAAAAAATCATGTAAATAGTAGATTTCCTTCTACTATAAATAACTCTGCTTCCATACATTATAAATCATCTCTTTCTCTATAATTTGGAGTAGTTCTCTTCTTTTTTTTTTTTTTTTTTTTTTCTCTTCTTAGGTTAGTTTTCTTTTAGTTCTAATTTTATGTTTTTGTAAAACATTTTTGGTTTTTATGTTGTAAAATAGTTATGCTTAGTAAAATTATGTGTGTTCTTACTTTTAATATATCTTTCTAAATTTCCTTTTTGCTAAGGAGAGAGGAGGAAATTTTAGTAAAATTAAGGTAAATATTTTTAGTTTTTCAAAGTTTTCTAAGTTGTTATAATGTCAATATTGTTTTTTGAAACTTATGATTTTTATGTTAACTCAGCTAAAATTCTTACAAAATTAAGTTTTGATTTATTGTAGACATAGGCCGGTATGAATAATGTTTAAAAATGCTTTGATTATTCATAGATAGTGAGTGATACAGTAAATGCTTAACTTTACTATTGTTGGTAATTTTAGTTAGTTAATTTTAAAATTATACATATTTGTTAAAAAATGAGTTTTTGATACATTATAAACATGAATTGACATATTAAATGCTTAATAACTCTTGATTTATTGTAGACAAAAGATTGCATGTTGCATACTTAAACCATTTTAATAAATAATTTTAGAAAAACTAAAATATATTTAAGTTGATTGCCAGAATAGAACCCTTAATCCTCAGCATTGTTAAAATTGTTTTTTCTTCTAGATTAATTTACACTTATTATTAAAGTTTCATCTTCTATTTAATTGCACTTATTGAAATTCCTTTTACCATTCTAATTTGAATCACATTTCTTGTTGTTGAACTTTCGAAAACCAAAAAATTCTAAAAATGGAAAAGGTAAAAAATAAGAATATTGTAAACAAGTTGCAAATAACTAACTTTAATCCTTAAAATTTTCAACTAATAAATAAATTAAAATAGAATAACTGATATATTGGACCTTTGCAATACTTTTCCTTGTGGAACCGACCTCAAATTCACCGAGTTTTATTACTTGGATAACCTTATACTTGAGGTTATATCGGACTTACACTTTTAGACCTGAATAAGTTTTTAGCGCTGTTGTAAGAAAATAGACAGGCATAAAGACAATATGTTAGTATATTATATATATGGCTGGTTAAACCACGTATTAATTATTATACATATATATATTTTTATTTCTGCAATTTAATTTTCTTGCACTTAATTTTTCTTTATAACTTTCTAACATCTAACTTTTACATTTCTAACACTTCTAACTTTCTAACTATCTAATTTAACTTCTAACTTTTTACTTTTTACTTTTTTGTACTTTTTATATTTTTTATTTTAAAGAAATGGTTGTACTGCCCAATCCTATTAATATTTTTGTTATTGTTAATTTTCTTTGTTTTGCAGGTGCCAAAAATAACAAAATAAAAAAAGCAAAAAAGTAAAAAAAAGCCAAAAAAGTTTCTATTCACATTATTTGCAAGTTGATATTCGTGTTACTATTTACATAGACTAAAATTTTTGTTTCCTTTTCTTTTTGTAATTATTTTAGTTTTGCTCACGTGCTTAGTCTCGGACATCAAAATCTTGTCGTCTAGTTAGGAAAAGTCTAGGACCTGTTGTGCCAACTGTTTTGTCTGTTGCATCTTCACATTTAAACAAAATGGAAGATGATTAAAGTGTTAATAATGATAACATGGTAAATCAACAAATCATTAATCTTGTTGTTTATTTAATGCATGATTATTTGTGACCACCTCGTGATTCCACTCCATCGTGTCTAGTTTTTCCTCTTGATGCTCATAATTTTAGATTTAAGCTAGGCATAATTAACTTACTTCCAACTTTTCATGATCTAGACTTTGAGAATCTATACTTGGATCTTAGAATGTTTGTAGACATTTGTGCTACTTTCATTAATCAAAATATTTTGAACAAAGTCATTAAGCTTAAGCTGTTCCCTTTTTCTCTAAAAGATAAAGCTAAAACTTGGCTTACTTCTTTAAAACCAAGATTAATTGTCACATGGTAAGAAACACAAACTGAATTTTTGAAGAAATTCTTTCCAACTTATAAAACCAATGCTCTGAAAAAACAAATTCAAAATTTTTCCTAAAATGCAAAGAAAGTCCATTTTCAATATTGGAAACTTTTTAAGGATTTGTTGAACTCTTGTCCATCACGGTTTTGAAAAATGTTGCTATATTAGTTTCTTTTATAAAGGTTTAATTCCTAAAGCCCATCAATTCATTGAAACAATGTGTAATAGAGAATTCCTTTATAAAGAACTTGATAAAGCATTAGATTTTCTGGATAACTAGCTGACAACTCTCAATACAAGCAACAAGGTAATTTTAAAGGCTCAATCAGGTCTAATCTTGCTAATGTTCAAAGATGTGTTCATCAACTTAGTCAAGAAAATGATTTAAATGCTAGGATAACATGTTTGACTAAAAAGATTGAAGCCATAGAATGTAGGAATGTTCAGGAATCCAAAATTAAAACTTTGTGTAGTGTTTGTCAAACTCTAGAATTCTAAACTTATGAATGCCTAGTTTTTAAGAAAAAGTCTAATGAACAGGTAAATTACACAATTCAATTGGATCCAGTTAGAAAGCCATTTCCATCTCTATGTTCTAACACATATAATCCAAAATGGTGAAACCATCCCAATTTCAGTTAGAGAAATAATCAACCACAACAATAATTTTAACCACCACCTCCACCTCCGCCTTAAAATTCTCAAAACCGTCCATCATTTCAACAACAATCTCAAAATCTACAATTTCCATTAATTCACAAAATTTTCAAAGGCCTCCACAAAATTTTTCACTTTTGGAAAATCTTCATTCTTGAGTCAAAACTCTTGAAGACACTTTGCAATCATTCATGCAAGCTCAAAAGGTATTAATTTAAAAAATAAGAAATTCACAACACTCGCACTTCACAAGACATTCTTGAAATTAAAGAGTCCATTTCTAAAAACACTTTTTTGCTTTGTATCCAAAAAAAAGGCAAATTTCTAGCTTAACCTATACATTATTCATCTATTAATGAAGTTGCCTCTTTTAATTCACCACCACAATAGGAAACTCTTAATTTTATCACAACTCTTCGAAGTATAAAAGCTGTTGATAAAACCATTCTTTCAAAAGCCCAAAAGATTAATTCAACTTTGAAAAATAATGATAAAATTAATAGTGATGAAGAAAATTCTAAAATAAAAGGTTGTTTCAAAAGAAAAATTTGTTCCAAAGGTTCCATTTCCTTAAGCTTTGCCTTCAAAAGAGAAGTCTGATAAAAATGCTAAAATTTTTGAACTTTTCAAACAAGTCAAAATTAACATTCGACTTTTAGATACAATCAAACAAGTCCCATCTTATGATACATTTTTGAAAGATCTATGCACAATTAAAAGGAAGCATAATGTAACTAAGACTATATTTTTAACTAAGAGTGTTAGTTTCATTATTCAATATGACTCACCACCTTAGTTCAAAGATTTAGGTTGTCCCACAATTTTTTTTATCATAGGAAACACTCAAATTGAACTTAAATTGCTAGTTCTTGGTGCTAGTGTCAACCTTTTGCCTTATTTTGTTTACTAACAGTTAGGTTTAAATAAACCTAAGCCAACATCTGTAACACTTCAGTTAGATGATCATTTATAAAAATTCTAAGAAGTGTTGTTGAGGATGTGTTAGTTCAAATTGATAGATTTACTATTAAGTAGATTTTATTGTTTTGGATACAAAACCTGTTGCCAATTTAAATGTTCAAATTCCTGTCTTTTTAGATTGTCTATTTCTTGCAACTTCCAATGCTTTGATTAATTACAGAAATGGAGTACTAAAATTTTCTTTTGGAAATATGACCTTAGAATTCAACGTGTTTGATATGGCACAATCTCCTTCTGGTAAGTGTGAAGTGAACTTTGTTAAGGGCAGTACATTTGGAACATTTATTGATCCTTTAGTTGACTTTGCCAATACCTTTGATTCAAATGTCCTGTCAAAAGTTGAAAACCATCCCATGGTTGTTTTAACTAATGAAACTTTTGAAGTTAAAAATTCAATTTTCAAACCTAAATTAAGAAATGAAGTTTTTGAAGATGAACCTAAAGATGAATTTATAGGTGAACCACTGGATGAACTTATGTATGAACCCATGGACAAAGAAGAGTTACAGAAAATATTTTTTGAAGCATCTAACAACTTAAGTTTTTAGGATTGTTACCTTTTGGTAAGATTTAGGGCAACTAATTTTCCACTAGTCATCAATCTCATTGATTTTGACTCTAAAGATGAAATTATAATTTTAGATTAATGCTTGTATTATGTTTTTATGTTTGTATATCTGTGTTTTTGTATTTCTGTATTTTTGTAACTTTGCTTTGGTGCGTTGTATTTTTATTTCTTTGGTTTTTTTAAATTAAAAAAAAATAATTTCAAAAATTCATTTAAAGTGGCTAATGTTATGAAGGATATAATCAGGTTTGATTAGTTGGTACTTTGTATCAACAGCCTTTAAAAATGTATTTTAATGAAACGATTAAAATGAATTTTTCTGATTTTTAGAATTTTCTTAAAAATATAAAAAAACACAAAATTAAAAAGTTCAAAAAACAAAAAATTTAAAATCACAAAAATATATTCTTTTTCTTTCAATTTTAGATTTTTAGATCATGTAGCCTAATTACTATTTGGCCCAGGCTAGATTAACCTTTCACACATGTTTGAATAGTTTCCTCTGTGACTAAATAGTATTGCATCATTTGTCTATAAATCGTTCACTATACATTCAAGCCCAAAATTCTTTATTCTTTCCCTCCCTCAAATTTTCTCCCTCTCTAAGATCTCGAATTCTTTCTGCCTTCTATCTAGATTTTTAAAGTTTTCCTCAAAAAATTTTTAAAGAACCATAAAAGTTTCTTCGATCTTTAAACTCTTTTCCTAAAAATTCTTTAGCTTTCATTTTTTAATCCTATAAGATCTTCTCAATACTCTCTTAAAAGCTCTCAAATCCACTCAAAGCACTAAACTCTTTCTCTCTTAGCTTTCAATTCACTCTCAAGAATCTATTTTTCACTCATTATATATCCTAAATATGATCACCTGAAGAAATACTTTCCTTCCCTTTCTTAGAAAGATATTAGGCGAAAGTATAAAACTAAAATCACTCGTCTTTGGGTTTTTTCTCGTTTTAAACTTCCAACGGATGTAAAATGTATATAGAAGGTCTTATTCATTTTTGTGATACCACAGATAAAGGTTTTCATGGGATGAGTACAAGTTTGTGTACTAAAAAAATAAGAGCTCAAGCTGTAGCTTCAAAGTGTCCTGAGTGTCCTTGTCAAAATTGTGAGCGTAGGTATAAGTCAAAAGGTCTTATGTTATAAATAGGAAAGAAAAATACTTTTCTTTAAGGGTGGGCTTTCTAAAGAAAACTTAGATGATTTTCAAAATTCTATTTTAGACTATCCACATAATTATGTTCAAGGAACAATTTGTAGACTTTGGCCTTAGTTTTATGCAGAAAAGGCCATCTAGGGAATATAATGACAAAAGACCCAATTGTATAGTTCGTAGGAATGTTAGAAAGGAAATACTCACTTGGTCCATCTAATTCTAAACAAATCTGTAGAGTATTTTTAGTTTTTGTGTGTTTTTGTTTTATTTAAGAAATTTGTTGAAAAAAATATTTGAGATATGAATATGGTTTTAGTGAAAAATCATCAAAATAACTAAGTAGCAGATTTTTCTAGAGATACATTTTGATGAACACGACTTTTCATTTATTCTCAAATAAATTTTCATCAGAAAAAATTAAAAAACATGAAAATAAAAAACGATTTTGTTTCTGTGATTGTAACAGTCATTGTTTGTTTAATTATTGTGTTTGTTTTGTTTGTTTTTAATATTTTTTCTCTTATCTATCAGATGCATTATTCGGTAAGTATTTGGTGTGTGTGTATATTTTGGTTTTGTCCCATTTTGTCAGAAGTTGTACAATAATGTAATTTTTCAAAAGTCAAATAGTTCTTGTCGGGTAAAAATTTCAAGAGTTCTACAGTTGAGTTACATCTGTCTATCTGTCTTCATCTGCCTATTTGTCCTCGATCACACTCAATCATCTATTATATGTCATTCGTCATTAGAGTCTTATTCAGAGTAATGTAAAAAGTTTTCAAGTCATAAGAAAAAACATAAAATTCTAAAAAAAAGAGTCTTAGTTTTCTTAGAAACCATTATAGAGTCTTCATCCAGTCGTCTTTGAATTTCAAAAACATCTATATGTTTTGTGGTTCTAATCCAGGAAATGGTATAGACTATTTAAATGCTGCATTCCATTTAGGAAAGTCTTGGCTAAGAAAAAGATAAACCTTGTGTATATAGGGAGCAATCTTGGTTTAATGGGAACTGTCATAGCCGAAGCCAAAATAAGAGGATTCTTGTGTATTATCCCTTGTTTTATTGTTCAAGATAATCTTTGCGGTGAAACCATAGGAATCGAGAAAATAGTCAAAAATATTTTTGAGTGTTTAAAACTTACGATTTGTCACTTATATGCTTTCATTGTTTTATTGAGAGGTCTAGGAACTTTAGAAGAAATGTTTGTGATAGCTAGTTGAAGTCAGATAGGTATTCTTAATAAACTAATGGGTGTGCTTAATATTAATATTTCGTTGATGGTCTTTATAGTTATCTTGATAATGTTGTAGAACATAACTTTCTTGCAAAGTCAGGAAGAAGGATTTTTATCTCTACTCCTACTGTTGAGGACTTGCTCGAGCAAATACAAGTTATCACTTTCGAGGCAGACACTGCATCTTCAAAGCTCAGCAAGAAACACAAATGAGAGTTGGATCTTTCTCTGTAAACTCTTTGATCTTTTAGTTGTACTTATAGCATGTTTGTTTATTTTTCTTTGTGTGTTTTGAATAAGTGCTCTTGTATATATATTGTTTATCTTTCTACTTAATCTTTTCAAACATTGAGAAAATGTTCAATTTTGGTTGGGGGAGAGGGTTTGCATCAAAATTTTTCAAGTTTGAGTCTATTTTGGTGTGTCTAAAATGGGACTTGTTCTAGAACCTAGCTTAAAAAAATAAAAATAAAAAAACTAAATAAAAATTGAAAAATTAAAAAAGAAAAAAAACTGTTTGTGATGTGTAAAACTTTTAAATTCTTGTTTCAGTGTCGGGATGGCTAAGTGAAAGAGCTAATCTTGAAATACATCTCGATTGGGTCAGAGAATGTAATCTTGCGTATATTTTTATTTATGCTTTTGTTCTCCATATTGCGTGCATACATGCATATTTAGAATAGCTAAGTTATGGAGTCTTTAGCATTCTTGAAACATATCCTAATCATGTTTGTAACATATTTCATTCTATTTTGTGCATTTTATAAAAACAATTAAAAATTGAAAAAAAATAAAAAATAAGAAAATTTGAAAAACCTAAAAAATGTTTTGTAAAAATTTGCTTTCTTTGTTTTTGGTTTTTAATGTGCCTCTTGTTTGTTAAAGAAACATAGTTATATCATGGTTTGTCATAAAATTCAAATATTGTTAAAGCTTATGTTAGTTTCATACGTTAGCCTCATATTTAGATTGAATTTTCCCCAAAATTTGAGTACCTATTCTAAAACTTTGATTCGTTATACTAATTTAGAGACTATTTATGTTAATATAATCTAGTTTATTTTTTTATGAAATCCTAGATAATATTAAGTTAAGAACATAATTTAGGTCATCTTTGAATCGTTTGAGCCTTTCAAGTTGACCTGTATACATTTTATATTCCTAGTTACATTGATGTGCTTAATGTTCTATTTTCTTTATCACCTACAAATTTTTAGCTTCGCCTTTTTAATAATTTCATATCCTTTCTTTTTACTTTTTACTTTTTACTCATAAGGCATATGATCGGTTTGGATGTATTTTAGGTTATGCTAATGTTATGGGAGGATGTGAAGAGCTATAAAAGCAAGTTTGTTTATTCTGTAAGTCTGTAAAATAAAAAAAAAACTCAAAAGAAAAAAATAAAAAAATAATATAAGAAAGATGAATAAAAAGTGGATGACAAATGAAAGTTTACTTCAAGTCTGGGTTTGTTATTGGGGAATCAATTTGTATATTTCAAGGGTCCAAGAATAATGTAAGTATCTTATAGATGAATTAAGCTTCAAATTTATCATTCATACCTACCTTTTTATCCAAGCCTTACATTACAAGCTGAATAAAGCCTTAATGGTCCTTAACTTATTGTTATTCTATATAGGTGAAGAGAGAGGAATGAAAACAAACTTATGGGATTTTGTTAACATAAATTAGCTTATATTAGTGTAAATTTTTTGGTTTGTGAGCAATGATTAGTAATAGAATAGCACACATACATGAAAAAATCTATCTTAAATATGAAACATGCTCTTGAAATAAAGAATAAACTTGAATATTTGTACTTTATTTTAAGTCATGATTCTAAAACAACCGTTGAAGAAATTTTGCAAGGAGTCATAAGGTTTTGAGAAATCATCATTTAGTCTATCTTTATGTTTTATCGCTGTAATTGCTCGACTTAGCAATAAGCTAGTTAGGGGGAGTGATGAGACTGTGAAAATGCACAATTCTTAAGGTTAAAATCAATATTTTTGCATTAATATTTCTCATTAGATCCCTTAATTATAACATTTGTGTGTTAATTAATATTTAATGTGTTTATATGAAAGTATGTTTTAAAATATGTTTTTAGTGTGTTTTATGTTTAATAATATTTTTAAAATTTTTAGAATTATTTCTGTGTGTTTAATAATTAATTAGTCTATAAATAATCAAAATTGTAAAAATAATGTGTGATTTAATTTTTAGTCTTAAAGTGCTTGTGAATAAATTTTTAGTTTGTAAATATATTTTATAATATTTCTAGCAATTTCTAAAAATATTCTTGAGTCTTAAATAATATATCTATTAAGGTTTATTAATTTTAGAAGTTTTTATTTATTTTTAGTGTGTTTTGTGAGTTTTATTGTAAAATAAATATTTTTGAATTTGTAAAAATTATGTTTGTGAAATAGTTAATTTTAGTTTATTTAATTTATTTTAGATTTGAAATCTGTAAGAAAATAAGAAAAGACAACTCGAAAAGGGGCAAAAACGGACCTCGAATGCTCAAAAAATCAAAAAAAGAAAATAAAAATTAATAGTTGACGCATGGCGCCTCCAGAGCCGTCTGATCATGCCTCCAATCTGATCCAGGCCATCTACATGTCCCAGCTTGCCATGAGGACCCACTGGTTCACATTACACATGCGCTCGTTTTACTCACCGTCAGATTGGTATAATGCAACTTCATCCAATGGTTCAACGCATCCCCTTCAACATTTCAAATCTTGGCAGTTAGCCTAGTCTTGGTTAGCAAATCTGACGCTCTAAGCTCATGTCTTCATGTCAATTTCATGTGTTGTGCTACAATAGATTGTAAAGAAATCTCAGACAGTTTTGGGCATTTCAAATGTGAAAAAAGAAGAAAAATTAGAAAAAAATCAAAATTAGATCTAAATCTGATTCAAAAAAAACATTAGCAACGGTTTTATTTACTTCAAAAATTCCCAAATCACTCAAATTGTGTCATAGTCATTTTGTTTCAAAATTATCCTAATAAAATAATAAAAATAATAAATAAAAAATGTAAAAAAAATCATATAAACAGTAGATTTCTTTCCACTATAAATACCTCCCCTTGCATGCATTGTAAATTGTCTCTTTCTCCATAATTTGGAGTAATTCTCTTCTTTTCTCTCTTCTTATGTTAGTTTTCTCTTTGTTCTAATTTTATGTTTTTGTAAAATATTTTTAGTTTTTATGTTGTAAAATAGTTATGCTTAGTAAAATTATGTGTGTTTTTACCTTTAATATGTCTTTTTGAATTTCCTTTTTGTTGAGGAGAGTGTGGGAAATTCTTATAAAATTAAAGTAAATATTTTTAGTTTTTCAAAGTTTTCTAAGTTGTTATAATATCAAAATCATTTTTAGAAGACTTATGATTTTTATGTTAATTTAGCTAAAACTCTTGCAAAATTAAGTTTTGATTCATTGTAGACATAGCCTAGCATAGGTAATATTTAGAAATACTTTGATTATTTGTAGACAGGGATGGCATGGTAAATGTATAACTTTACTTTTGTTGATAATTTTAGTTAGTTAATTTTGAAATCATACATATTTCTTAAAAATGAGTTTTTGATGCACTATGGACATGAATTGTATATTAAATGCTTGATAACTCTTGATTTATTTATATTTGAACCATTTTAATAAATAATTTTATAAAAACAAAAACCTATTAAGGTTAATTCCCAGAATAGAACTTGTAATCCTCAGCATTGTTAAAATTGTTGTCTCTTTTAAGTTAATTTGCACTTATTGTTAAAGTTCCATATTCTATTTAAATGCACTTATTGAAATTCCATTTATCATTCTAATTTAAATCACGTTTCTTGTTGTTAAAGTTCTAAAGACCGCAAAAAAAATCAAAAAATGGAAAATGTAAAAAAAGAGTAAATATTTTAAATAAATTATATATAACTAATTTGAATCTTCAATTTTTTTAGCTAATAAATAAATAAAAATAGAATAACTGATATATTGGACCTTTACAATATCTTCTTCTTGTGGGATTAACCTCGAATTCACCAAATTTTATTGCTTGGACAACCTTATATTTGAAGTTATATTGGACTTACACTTTTAGACTTGAACACTAACCCTTCTTCACATAGAGTCCAGATCAATTATCTTAAATTTTCTTTGAAACGTATATTGGGACATAAAAACCCTAGGAGACATTTAAGGTACAATAATGAGTGTCTATTTGAATTAAATTTCTGTTGTAGTTATTAGCCTCCCCTAACAAAAATTCATAGCTTTGTCACTGATTCACACACTATACCATAACAAAAAGAAAAATCTATGATGTCCGGGATTTAATTCTTGTGTCCACTTATTCCTACTTCGTGTCATATTCCTCTAATAATTTTACGTCACATAAATTAAAATGCCATGTAAGTTAAAATATTACCACTTCATTTATAATGTCATATTAGCTAAAATATTTTAATTGATGTGGTGTATTATTATTAGGGAGATCCACTTCAAAGAAGAAATCAAGACAAGAAAAAGAGGATATGTGAGCCGAATTCTGATGGCCAAATCTAAATTAAAAATCCATACAAAATAAACCAGTCTAGAAAGGGAAAATATAGAGGGGTGGCTGAATATAAGAAGGAAACAAACAAGAATGTCAGAATCAACAAAATCCTACATCAATGCGTGCAAAACAATGCTAAATAGTGCCTAGAAAGCCCCTAGAGCACCGGCTAATGCAAAAACATCATAATCATCATAAGAACATCCATGATCATGACCATCTTTGCACCCACACTCGTCCCGGTTCTTCCCCATTCTAAGCCTTTTCTTCTCCAATATTTCTTCATCTTTCAAAACCCTTGCTCTTATCTGCACCTTCAGTTTAGCCGGTTTGACACCCTCAGTCACACCTCCACTTGTCGCAACAAGAGTCACCCACTTGTCAAAGAGCATGTTTGGCGACTCAACAACTTCCTTCAGTGGGATCTCTGCCATGCCCAAGATTTTGGAGCCCAAAAGATTAAAAGTTGCTCCAAAAACTGGCATTGTTTTCCTCATCCTTAGCTCGAGAACCAAGCTTTCTTTCTTCAGTTTTGTGACGTCCATGGAACCCTCGGTTCCACGGCACTCCAACGTGAAGGACTCGTTCCAAACGTGGTCCTTTTTGGCGGGGATCTCTCGGGTATTAATCCCAATATTTGATC
>CAMOHE010000764.1:0-22415 GCA_946598075.1 Artocarpus hirsutus
GCTACCATGCAATTGAGTTGGGGCTTTTGTTACCCACTCATTTTTGAGCATTTCCCCTCATCCAATTTAAAGCAACGTGGTTGGGAAGGGCAAGGACAGAGGCTCCCATGGCTGTTGATGATGGTGGGCCTTGAACTCCATCGATCATTGGCGGGTTGTTGCAATTAAGGTGGGGGAAAGCTTCCTCGTCCTCCTCTAAGCATGCTCGTGTGCTCAATTTGGTCCAACATTGCTAAAAATGACAAAGTCGAGCTCACCCATGGTGGCGACTGTGGGCGCTCTCCATTCATTAGCTGGCGGCGATGCAGTGGCAGAATTGGGTGAGGGATTTTACTCCCCCTCGTCGTTTGAGTCAAACGGTGGCAGTGGTGTACCTCACCGTTGTCGTGAGGGGCGGTTCCAAAGGCAATGCAACGACAGAGACGTGGTAGCTCTGTAGGGCCTTTCTAGCTAGAATTAAATGGTAAGGCTGGTACCATCTTGTTCCTTTCTTCATGTTGAGTCCGTGGACACCAAGATCACGTCGATTGGTGGTCGGATGGCGGAGAAATCATGTCAAAAAAATGGGTTTCTCTACCACTTTGGGCGGGCGCGTGTGGCTTCCTCCTGCGGTGTTACGGGCGGCACGGCACATTGTTGGACTCAGCTCGTCGAGAGCTTTTCGTTGGTGAGGGAGGTGTCGAAAACAGACGCTGAAATCTTGACCGAGATTTTAGGAGAGAGAGAAAAAGTAGAGAGATAAAGTAGAGAGAGAAAGAGCTGATTTTGTCCCCCTTTTTTTTGCATTTAACATATTGAAAGACACTTTAATTAGTCTTTAAAATCTGCACCGTATTGTGGTCAAGTTGATCAAATTTAATCCGTAACTATAACTGTTCACTTAACTGTACTCTTACTGAACTGTATTATATAGGAATTTCTACATAATCATGGTAAGTTGGGAAATTTCACTTTCATCACATAATCTCAATTTAAATCTTTTAAATTGAGATTCTTATAATTGCCACCACTATAGCTCATACATGAAATTAATGAATCATAAACTTTTAGTTTAACACACTAAAATTAACTATTTTAATGTACTATCATAAAATTTCAAGTACTTAACCAAGTAATTTTGAAAAAAATCTTGAATTAATTACATTTATTAATTTTTAGATTTTTCCCGGTTGTTACAATTGCAACGCCCATTTCTAGCGTTGTAGTGCTTGTGCATGGGTCCACAAGCTGTTGCTCGCATCCGTTTGCACTGTAGCGTCGTTTTGGCACTACATTGCCCACAGACATGCATGGGACATGCAAAAATTTTTTCTTACGATCCTCAACTCAAATTTTACCATTCTAAAGATATTTAAACACCTAAATACATGAGAAAATTATTGAAACACTGAAATTAAAATATCATAACATATTACAAGCAGTTTAAATATAAATCAAGCTTTCAATTACTCATGCACATATTGACATGAACACTTGAGCACATCAATCATGCATGCCATTGACTTGCATCATAAATAGATAAAAACATTAGTTACTTAACTAAATTCTATAAAATAGAATTATTATCATACTAACTTATTAATTTCATTGTTTCAACGTTAAAGAAAAGCGATTGGTGTTGGAAGATGAAGGTTGAGACTAGGTTAAGCTTCACGAGGGGAGGTAGAGGCCAATCTTTCCTCGACCACTACTGCGCCTCCACCCACGAGTAAATCTATCGCTCTTCCACCCATTGTAATTTGGTAGGTTTGGTTGCAGGTCATGATGGGTTGGGTCACGCCCTAGGACTTCGTGATTTGAGCTCATAGTGGGTCGAGCACGCAAGAGAGGCCGCGAGATTCCGTGGGTCATGACCCCATCAGGAGATCCCCATGGACGACGTTGACCTAGGGGGTTGTCAGCAACGATAATCTGAGGGAGATAGGGGTCACGGGCGACGACGATCTAGGGTAGGGGGTTAACGAGTGACGATAATGAGGCAACGAGAGGTCTGGGATTGATGGAGATCTGTCGTTGTGGGAGGTAGCAGGTGCTGTGCACTTGCGATCGATGTTGCCTCCGGTGGCTCGCTAGTGAGATGGACAGTGTTAGTACCCGCGCAAGCTCCCTTCTCAACCATACACAGCAACTTTCATTGTCGTGGAAGATAATTTTTTGTTTCTATTTTATTTTTACTCTAATTTTGCAATATTTTTTGTTATATTTAATTTTCATTGTATAAGAAAGTGCCCATTATAATTAGGTAGAGTTGAAGTTTTTAAAAGTATCAAGTCCAAGAGCCTAAAACACGGTCTTATCAATAAGACATTTTAAGAAGGAGCATTTCCCTTTATTTGTTTATTTTAATTTTATTTTCCTTCTTTTACGTTTCCTTCTCATCTTTTCGATAAAAGACAAGAAAAAGAGGAAAGCACGGACTTGTCACGTGCAACTTGCCACGGCTTACTTTTTCATTATCAATAATTACTCTGTACTCGGTTGTCATGGAGAATACGGTGGGAAGTGAAATTACGTGATATCCATTGGAAATTTTAAGACGCCGTTTGTTTCAAGTATTTTTTAGATTCTTTAGACTCAAATTTAAATTTGAGTATTAAGAATTCTTTAGATACATGTTTGTTTCACCCAAAATTCAAATCCTTTGAGTACCAAGAATCCAAGTTTTTAGAGTTCTCACTCCTCCCTAAACTTTTGATACTCGGATATCTCTTGTACAGTAAAAACTAAAATTCTCTCTCCTATATTTGATGAAAAAAATCATAATTTCTTCATTTGTTATCCAATTGAGATGATTCTTTTTTCATTGTGTTTCTAGTGAAGAGAGGAATAAATTAAGATCTATATTGCATATTTTTTAGGATCATTATCATTAAGATTTTACTAAATTTGTTGATAAATCAAAAACTACTTTCATTACTTCTCCAAATACAAATTTCAATTTTATTCTATACTCAAATTAAAACTTAAATTCGGATAATAATTCAATTCACTAACTCAAATCCTAATTCAAATCACACTAACTCAAATTAAATCATTAATTTGAATCTCTTTATCAAACAGACCTAGATTATTAGTGACGGAGGTAGTGGGATAATTTATTTATTTATGGTTTTTACAACCAAAAATGAATGTATTCGGTATTTATCATAACCATTCACAGACAAGGGTTGTATCATGTCAGTTTGTGCTTTTCTGGAGATACGTTGTTGGTAAACAAAGGGCGACTTTCCTTTCCTAATTCAAACCGTTTCTCCATTTTTTTCTACCGCAATTATTTTATCAATGAATGAATTACTATGCTGAATACTGAATACGTTCAGCTTTCTCTGTCTTTCCAAGAGGAAAAAGAAAAGAAAAAAGAAAAAAATCTCTCCTTTATTTTCGTTTTTGTTTCATTTTCTCATCCGAAGCCCCACTTTACTTACCGAGTCAAAGTTTGTCGGACATGATCTGTTGATGAAGATGCTAGTGTGTTGAGCTCAACAACATTTAGTGGTCAAGCAAGCACTTTGCTTTGGATTCTTTTTCTCCCTCTACAAACCCACTACTCCTTCTTATCAGGTTCGAAAATTTTGTTTTTTGCCCATCTTCTTTGGATTCATTTCCAAGTCATAAAGTTTGTACGTTTTTGGGTGATTTTCTTATTATTTTTATAGTAAAACCCAGAAAATTGAATTATTTCCTTGTTTGTCATTTTTGGGCCTAAAACAGTCGCAACTCTCAAGAGGGTCAACCATCGAATCTGGTCTGTGTTGGGAAATACAAAGAAACTGGGAAGAGTCTCCCATGGCTGATGCCAGTCCTAGGACTGATATATCTACAGATGTGGATACAGACGAGAAGAACCAAAGGGTAAAGCTAATTTGTCTCCACAATTTGGATATTACTGGAGAGAGAGAGAGAGAGAGAGAGAGAGAGAGAGAGAGAGAGAGAGAGAGAGTTCATCATATATATAGGGACTCCGATATTTTGTTATGCTTATCTGACCATTTCATTTGTGCAGTTTGATAGAGGTCAATATGGTGTTACTGTGGCTTCAGACTCCAGTGATAGATCAAAGGATAAAACAGATCAGAAGGTGACATTCTTGAAAATTTTTATAGCACTATGTTAGGTTTGCCAGCATGGTCGAATTTAGTGGAATTAAGACAATGACCAGTTTGTTAAATTCTACTTTGCAGACTGTCCGCAGGCTTGCGCAGAATCGCGAGGCGGCAAGGAAAAGCCGGTTGAGAAAGAAAGTATGTCCCTATCTTTTTTTGGTTCTTTGTTCTTAATGTTCCCAAGTTTAATAAACTCAATTACTTCTTTATTTTATATTATATTTTCATATAATTTTCTAGAGGATATAAAGTTGAGATATGCCTTTTGCTGCATTTTTTTATATGCATAATTAGTGTCAGAGTTGTGACTTTAACCTTATTTAAAGTTCTTTTTTTTTTTTTTTTGAGATGGTTTGATTTATAAACTAAAATTATGGCCAAAACTGGCGTAAAAACACATTCATAAGATCAACTGCATTTTAGGAAGTCTTTACTATTTAGGACTACTTCCATTTCCCTCTACACTTCAATCTAATATAAAAAATCTTCAGTTCACATGCACTTCTTCTTGATGTGATTTTAGCTTTGGAATCAGTTTTGAAAATTCATGTGGCTGGTGCATGTGTTAGTCTGTTAGATATTTAGATCAATAGTATTAGATGTCCCTAGATTGTCCATACCAAGTGTCTAAATGTCAGCAATCTTCTTGCAACATTTATGCGGAAAGTCCTCAAACCGGCCTTATTGAAATCAGACCAACATGCTCATGGGAATTTCCCTTACTTCTTATGTTAGTAGGGAATATGTTTGCCTCTTGTTTTGGCAAGTTCATTGGCATTTTACAATTTAATCATTAAAAATTGGTGGTGGACAATTTGAACCAAGTGGGAATAGAATTATCCTGGTAGAATGTTATGCCTTTGTTTAAATCATGTGAGGAAGATCCAGATCCTTTTCTGATTGAATAAACATACTTTTAAAGATAAAAATTCAACCACTTAAGTCCCGTTGTTTGGCTTGTAACAGATCTTGTTAATTAATTCTAGATAACGTTCTTTATTCATAAAAACTCTAGCCAACCAACTTGGAAACTATATGTGACCTTGTTTCTGGTCAAACTTTGATAACCTGATAAAGGTTCGACGGCTGGCTTAAACCCATAAAGATACTATCCCCTTGGGACTTTTTTTTGATAAGAAACTGAACATTTATTAATGGAATAAGAATTTACAATCGAGAACAAGAATTTACAATAGAGAACAAGATGTCCTCGATGCAAAAAAGATAGAAACAAAAAATTCAATGAAGAACTCAGAGCAATAGCAAAAAGAAAACAAGGCTGCTGCAGCAGAGGTTCACCTCTCTGTTGCAAGTCTAAAAACGATAAGGTAGCAAATTCTTTACTTTGAAATGTCCAAAAAGCTGCCGAATATTTAATTCCATCCCAAACTTCAGAAAATTCTCCCTCTGACATCTCAAATATGCGTTTGTTCCTTTCTAACCACAGTGTCCAAGTAATGGACAAAACAGCGACATTCCACAAAATGTGCACCTCTCTTAAACTCCACAATGCTACTTGGTACCAATCATGAGATATTAAACTCCCCCAAGATATTGTACCATAATTTCAGCAAAAATGGCTGTGTAAAAACAAACGATTGGCTGTCTCATTATTCCTCTTGCAGAGAATGCACCACCCCGTGGGTCAGATGCAGGAAAGGCCTCCTTCTTTGCAACAAGTCTTGGGTATTCAACTTTCTAAGAGCAAGTAACCAGTTAAAAAGCTGAACTTTAGTTGGAACCAAAATTTTCCAAATGAAGCGACAAAGTTTAAACTCATGGTAGGAATTATTATCTATTAAAGCATGAAAAATGAGCTATCCCCCTGGGACTTGAATCCAGAACTACAATTGAGCTGGCCTGATTTACCAAGGGAGACATTCTTCACTTTTAACCTGATAAACATTCAACAGGCTGGCTTCATTTAAAGTTTTTGTTGAAAACTCTCAACCTAATTCTGAACGTAACCTATGAAATCAGCTACGGTTGACTAAGTATGATAATTCTTTCGTTAATGTCTTTGGACTAGTAACTTGGTCTTTCTTCATTTGCCCAATTCTTGGGGAAAAAAAGCTATCTAACCTTAAATGAAAAACAAAAAAATGATACAGCATGCAGCAGTAGTTGCAACTGTCTTGTTATATTAATTTCTATATGTAGTAGAAGTTTTGTTAAAGAATAATGGGGACAAGAGATCCACTTAAACAAGCTAGTCAAAAAGGGGACAAACACAAAAAAGATGTGAATATACATGCCAGGTAAAAGATAAACAAATAAATTAACGGATATTTATGTGCATGACCCAACAACATGTGGAAACACATACTCATATATTTAATTAAAGCCAAGAGTGTTTTTTGAATTTCTCTTGCTGTTTTAATATATCTTTGGATGATGTCTTTCTAGCATGTCTTTGTCAGAACTATATCAAGATCTTCTTAGCTGCCATTTTTCAACATAAATAATCGTGGTACAAAATATAGTAGTATTACTTAGGAAATTATTGAAATGTGTTGAGTAGGATGAGGATCCGATTCTGATCCTTACCTTGTTCTAGAAGTGATAATGTCGATAAATTAGGAATATTAACTGTTTTCTTATCATTTGAATAAAATAGGAAACTACCTAAAATCAAGAAGTTAGAGAAATCCTGATTTTATGATCCTAAAATTAGCCCTAGAATCACTCTCTAGTTTTCTTATTTATTTGTACCTCCTATTGTTTCTAAATTAATGAGAAATATTCAGTTTTCCTCTTTATTTTCTCTCCTCTTTCGCTACATGGTACCAGAGCCGGCATGAATTACAGAGCCGCCATGGTTGGCTCTAGTTCGGCCACTTCTTTCGCTACCAGCACAGTGGTGTCGTTTGAAGGGAGTTCCCAGCAATCTTCTATCGCACTTATCACCGAAAGCCCTCTACAAATTAGAATTCATAAGTTAAATGGTAAAAACTATTTAGAGTGGTCCCAATCTATGCGTATGGTGATTGATGGAAAGGGAAAACTCGGATGTTTGAAAGGAGAAATCAAGCCTCCAACCGCAGATGATCCAAAATACCGGTAGTGGAGATCGGAAAACTCCATGGTTACTGCTTGGCTTATTAATTCCTTGGAAACGATTGTGGGAAAACCATTCATGTTTCTGCCAACTGCTCATGATGTCTGGGAGGTTGTTAGAGAAACGTACTCTGACCTAGAGAATCATTCTCAACTATTCGAGTGAAATACTTGGATGTGGCGGATGCAACAAGGTGAAAGAGAGGTAACCGCCTATTATGATGACATGATGACTTTGTGGCAAGAATTGGATATGTTTGAAAATGAAATGTCGGAGAATCCAAATGATGGGCCTCGCTACAAGAAAAAGGTTGAACGGAGTCGAGTGTTTGTATTTTTGGCAGGTCTAAATAAGGATCTTGATGAGGTTCGGGAACAAATTTTAGGGCGAAAACCTCTGCCTTATATTAGAGAAGTTTTTTTTTTGAGGTACGTAGAGAGAAAGCTCAGAGACAAGTGATGTTAAAGGGAGTAGAGGAGCCAAAGACTAATCAGGATAGCTCAGCCCTTGTAGCTCGCGGTAATGAACAATATGGAGAAAAACGAGGAGGCAAGCAAAGGCCATGGTGCGATCATTGTTAGAGACCATGGTATACATGCGAGACTTGTTGGAAACTCTATGGAAAACCTGCGAATTTGAAGAAGAAACCTGGTGAAGATGCATGGCCAACACGATATATTAGGGCTTTTCAGGTTAGCACTACTAATCCGGGGCAATAGTCATCCTCAGAATCTCTTCCTTTGACTACAGAACAAATGGAGCACCTCTACAAGTTGTTTCAGTCCCAATCCATAGGAGTCTAATGCATCTTGTTCTTTAGCCCAGTCAGGTAACCTTTTCACCACAGCCTTTATCTATGTCAATCCAAATACCTCTTAGATGTTAGATTCATGAGCAACCATCTTATGACCGGATCCTCGCAGTTGTTTTCTTCTTGCATACCTTGTGCAGGAAATCAAAACGTCAAAATAGCAGATGGCTTCTATGCCACTGTTGCAGGGAAAGGAAAAATTACCATTTCTCCTCGTCTTACTCTAAAAGATGTCCTTCACGTCCTTTAGTTGTCGTATAATCTTTTGTCAGTTAGTAAATTAACTAGTGTCATAATTTTCAAATTAACTTTTGGTCATCTCAATGTAAATTTCAGGATTTAACCTTGGGGAAGATGACTGGGGATGGTAGACAAGACAGTGGCCTTGACCTCCTAAATATCAGGACAGACTGTGGAAGACAAGACCAGACTTGTTTCAATTCTATTTCTGTTTCCAGGGACAGTGAGTTATGTTATGGCATTTTCGATGACATCCAAATTTTTATAATTTAAACCAGTTGTTACCTGAATTGTTTATGAAAAAAATGCTTCTAATTTTCAATGTGAAGTTTGTGAATTAGCTAAACATTGTCGTGTTGTTTTTCCACCACAATCGTACAAAAGGTTAAAACTATTTATTATGATTCATAGTGACGTATGGGGTCCTTTTCGAGTGGTAACTTTTTCTAGAAAACGCTGGTTCATTACATTTATTGATGATTATACTCGGGTTACTTGGGTGTTTTTGCTAAAGGATAAATCTGATGCTGAAAGTGTGTTTAAAAATTTTTATACTATGGTACAAACACAGTTTAAAACTCAGATCAAGGTTTTTCAGAGTGATAATGGCAAAGAATTCTTTAATCAAGTGTTAGGGAATTTTTTTGATGAAAAAGGGATTATACATTAAAGTTCTTGTAACAAAACAACTCAACAAAACGGGGTGGCGGAAAGGAAATAAGCATCTCCTTGAAGTGGCTAGGGCCTTGAGCTTTATAACTAAAGTTCCAAAGTATCTTTGGGGAGAAGCTGTTTTAACAGCTACATTTTTAATAAATAGAATGCCTTCAAGAAATTTGGGGTTTAAAACACCAATAAACCTTTTCAACGAGTGTTTTTCAACTTTTGAGGTTAATAACAAACATTCCTCTAAAAATTTTTGGCGGTGTTGCCTTTGTCCATGACCATGACCCTAGAAGGACCAAACTTGATTCAAAAGCACATAAATGTATTTTCGTAGGCTACCCGACGAATCAAAAAGGTTATAAATGTTTTGATTCAGTTCTAAAAAAAATGTTTATTTCTATGGATGTCACTTTCTTTGAAGGACAATCATACTACCACACTCCTCATCTTCAGGGCGAGAACAATAGCGAAGATGATATTTTTTCAAATGGTTATGACTTAACTATTGATTTTGAATGTGGTAGCAATGATGTTCTACCAAAAGTAAATGAGAAAGGGAATACAAATGAGTTAAATGATGAAAATTCTCGAGAACCTTCAATAATGCCATCTCAGAATCAAAATTCTGAAACAGCAGAGATGTGTGCGAAACAATAAAAAGGTCTTGTCTATTCAAGGAACTACCAAGCACAAAAAAGAAAGAGGAACACTGTCTTATAGCACCACCAAGAATCTAACCAGAGGTTGGATCATGAGATCAATGTTCCTTTGGCCAATTCTGACAATAATCCTCCAGGTAATTCTAAGTCAAATTCCTCAAGTCAAGATGATCTTCCCATTGCTCTTAGGAAAGGCGCTAGGTCTTGTACTAAGCATCCCATGTCTAATTTTATTTCTTATAACAATTTGTCGCCCCAGTTATGTGCTTTCATTTCACAAGTTTCTAGTGTGGTTATTCCAAGAAATGTATAGGAACCTCTAAATATTCCTGAATGGAGGGAAGCTATTCTCGAGGAGATTAGAGCTTTGGAGAAGAATGCTACTTGGGAAAAAGTTGATTTGCCACAAAGAAAAACTGTTGTTGGTTGCAAGTGGGTATTCATTATGAAGTATAATTCTGATGGATCCTTAGAACTATACATAGACTTATGGAGTGGGTTACTCTGAGACTTTTTCTCTGGTGGCTAAATGTACTTTTGTCTGTTACTGCAAACCTTGACTGGTCTTTAAATCAGGTAGAAGTGAAGAATGCTTTCCTTAATGGAGACCTTGAAGAGGAAGTCTAAATGGAGGCACCACTTGGTTTTACTGAGAAATTCGGATCCAAGGTATGTAGACTTAAAAGATTACTATATGGTCTTAAACAGTCACCTAGAGCTTGGTTTAAAAGGTTTATAGTCAGGGGCAGGCAGACCACACTCTCTTTACAAAAGTCTCTACTAGAGATAAAATCTCAATTTTGATTGTATATATAGATGACATAATTGTGACAGGGGATGATGAAGAAGAAATGAGCCGATTGAAGCAGAATTTAGCCAAGGAGTTCGAGATCAAGGATCTGGGGCAACTGAGATACTTCTTCGGTATGAAAATTGTGCGATCAAAAAGAGGTATAGCGGTGTCACAACGAAAGTATATCTTGGATCTCTGGAAGGAAACTGGTATGAGTGGGTGCAAGCTAGCTAACACTCCAATAGAAGCTTATGTGAACCTTGGAGAGGTGAAAGGTGGAGTTCTTTTGGATACCGGTAGATATCAAAGACTAGTTGGGAAGTTAATTTAATTATCCCATACTCGGCTAGACATTGCATTTGCTGTAAGTTTGGTAAGTCAGTTCATGCACTCTCCTTGTGAGGAACACCTTGAAGCTGTGTTTCGAATTCTCTACTTAAAAGCCACTCCATGGAAAGGCTTGTTTTTCAGTAAGAATGAGAATAGAGGAATTAAAGTCTATACTGATGGAGATTGGGCAGGTTTAATCACTGATAGAAGATCGACATCTGGGTACTGTACTTTCATATGGGGTAATTTAGTTACTTGAAGAAGCAAAAAACAAGATATTGCCCGAAGTACTGCAGAAGTTGAATTTCATTCAATGGCTTAAGGAGTGTGTGAGGTACTCTGGCTAAAGCAGGTTCTAGAAGAAATTAAAAGGCCAGTTAGTCTTTCTATGAAGTTGTATTGTGATAATAAATCAGCCATCAGCATAACTCATAATCCGGTTCTACATGACATGATGAAACATGTTGAAATTGATGGACGTTTTATAAAAGAGAAGCTCAAAGAATGGACAATTTGTACTCCTTTTGTTCTCACTTTGAAGCAGGTAGCAGATATCTTCACCAAGAGCTTGATGAGGCAGTTGTTTGAATTTCAAGTTAGCAAGTTGGGCATGATTGATATCTTTGTGCCAACTTGAGGGGAATTTCGATAAATTAGGAATATTAACTGTTTTCTTATCATTTGAATAAAATAGGAAACTACCGAAAATCAAGAAGTTAGAGAAATCTTAATTTTATGGTCCTAAAATTAGCCCTAGAATTACTCTATAGTTTTCTTATTTATTTGTACCTCCTATTGTTTCTGAATTAATGAGAAATATTCAGTTTTCCTCTCTATTTTCTCTCCTCTTTTCTCTCCTCTTTCGCTAGGGATAATCTATTGACTTATTGGATAGTTTGTACGAAGTTCGTCTGTATTTCCCAGTGGTTGCAAGATTGAGTGGCTAGCTAGGCAACAAGCCTTCAAGCTTGAGCTATCTGCCATTTCAGAACATTTCAGAGTAAATTTTTCCAGCAACTTGGCAAGATGGGTGGGTAAAATGGTTAGCTTGTCTTCACGTACTGGAAAGGCTATGTTTGAAGTATATTCTTTTGAAATTCTACAGTCAATTTTCATTAAAATTGATAGAAAGACTCTGTTTGTTCTGCTGGTTAAGTTGCTTTTAATTTATTTTGTTTTGTTTCTTTTATTATTCAATCATTTTTCATAATTGGATGACAAAGTTGGACGGATAGGACTCATTGTCGTTGAGCCGCAGTTATGAGACTGTTGTGGCTGACCTTCATCCGATTCCTTGGTTGTGACTGATGCATAAGTGGTTCCCTCTCCTGTGCCAAGTTATTACATTCTTCAAGCATAAACCTTTCTAAGGATTAGACTTTTTCTGTTTGAATATTATGAACTATTATCAGCGGCTTTCTGCTGAACATTGTTTTTGCTTCTCAACCGGCGCTCGTTCCTCTAATAGCTGAGACAAGGCTCGAGAGTAAATGTATCAGATTTTTTCCCTCCTTGATCACGAATAAACTTGCACAATATCTTTTGATTGTTTATCTATTCTAATACATGTCTGCTTACTTTTACTAAGTCTTTATCGAGTTGAAATGATGTTTGTTTTGGTGTAGGCGTATGTCCAGCAATTGGAGAGTAGTCGTTTGGAACTGACCCAACTGGAGCAGGAGCTTCATCGAGCACGGCAGCAGGTTAAGATTAGTTAACATATTATGTTGTTGCCTTTTTTAGGTGTTCCATCTTGCTTTCTATATTAGCTTCCCAGTAGAGACATGAAACTGAAATTTCTACATTTTTTTTTTCCACAGGGAATCTTCATATCAAGCTCAGGAGATCAGGCCCATTC
Source organism: Artocarpus hirsutus (assembly GCA_946598075.1). Lineage (NCBI taxonomy): Eukaryota > Viridiplantae > Streptophyta > Magnoliopsida > Rosales > Moraceae > Artocarpus > Artocarpus hirsutus. The sequence continues at coordinate 12,519 of CAMOHE010000764.1, forward strand.
TATGAGTGGAAATGGTATTTCTCTCTTGCTCTGAATTTTGTAACGTGTTAAGTACAGTACTGCAGACTAGTCCCAAAACATTATTTAGACGCGAGTATAATAGAGACTACTTCATGGTCTCACTTAGCTAATTCAGTCCCATACTTTTCCCATTACATTGAGGCAACGACTGTACTCTTGACTCTATATTGGACTAAAATTACTAGTTGCATGAGTATCTGGGAACTTTGTAGATATTCTAGAGAAACCGTATAAAAAGGACGAGAATGCTTTGATCCAAATCTTTGCAGGGTGTTTTCAACAGTTTCTCTAAACGATATATCACTTTTTTGTAAAAAGAATCGTGTTAAAATTTTAGTTCTTTTGGCTTCTTTCTATCTCCCCTTTGCCTCCCTACTTGTGCATACAACAAGGAACAATAAATGCCAGGATATTGTATTAATTATTCTTATCAACTGTGTTGTGGCTCTGTTTACAATATTAAAAGTACAGTTCAAAAAGAAAGTACTGAACACGAAAGGCGGAAAAGACAACAAACCAATGACCATGCCATTGGGGCAGCAGTAGTTGGTGTTGAATATGTTAGTATGTAGACAGGTTGGAGTTGATTATAGGTTTATGAATGTACCGAACATATGAATTATGTTAGGATGTAGGGAGGTTAGAGTTGAATATAGCCTTATGAAAGTGTTGTCCGGATACCAATGTCTTTTTGTTCAAGACACAGGAAGTTGGGAAATTATTTCAAAAAATGGACTACGTTCTACCTTTCGAACCCCTATAAATGTAAAATAATTTCATTTTAATTATGTTAAGATTTATGTACGTAGATGCTAGTCCTTTAACTAGCACCTTTTTTTTTTTTAAAAAAAAAACAAGAGACAATGAATTTATTGATGGAAAAAAATTCAGACTATAAAACAGGAGGAAGAGTTTTCCTTGGCAATCAAACAATAGGGAGAAAAGCTATAACAAAGGAGCCCAACTCGTGATTAAATCCGAAAAAATTGGATTCTTTATCACTAAATGCACACAAAGAAACCCCATATTTTATCTTGTCCCATAAAACGAAGCTATCTTCTGAAGAGTCTACGAAAATCCTACGATTCCTTTCTAACTATATTCCCCAAAAGATTGCCGAAATAGATGGACATGTTGGTGGCACTTACAAATGATTTGTTTTAAATCATGCATTGCAAATGCTAAGACTTGTTTTTCGTTTGTCCTTTTGTTTTTTTGGGCACCGTAACACTGAAATTCAACAATACAAAATTCAAATTGGTTTTCGTCAATTTTCTGCTGGATGGATTTTGTTGGTCACCACATTCCTTCTCTGCAGGGGCTATGGCCTTTGATGTAGAGTACGTACGTTGGTTGGAAGAGCAAAACCGACAAATTAACGAATTGAGATCAGCAGTTAATTCCCATGCATGTGATACGGAGCTCCGGATTATTATTGATGGTATCTTGGCACACTATGATGAGATTTTTAGGTTGAAGGGCATAGCAGCCAAGGCTGATGTTTTCCATTTGTTGTCTGGCCTGTGGAAAACTCCTGCTGAGAGGTGTTTCTTATGGCTTGGTGGTTTTCGCTCATCGGAGCTCCTCAAGGTACAGCCTCATACACGTTTCGAGGATTGCCAGACTAGGGATTATTTTTGGAAGGTGCACTGCAAGGATCCTTCACTGCATCGAGATGTAGTCTTGCCTGAATCATTGGTCTCAATTATTACTATCCAATTTCTGCAAGTACAATAACAAATAATCTAGAATTTACAATGTTTTGAGATTCTTGTGGGACCGTTCAATTATTCCTTGTTATTTTGTGGAGTTTTTCGTCTGATCCTTGAGCCTTTCTGATATTTTCCATTTGTTTTGTTTTTGTTTTGCTTAATAATCAGTTCTCATGTTAGATTCATACTTTGACATATATATTGTCATCTCTTGAGAACTGCAGCTTTGGTGTTTGAGTTTTTTATCCCTTTACACATCTTGTTTCACCTCCTTATTGTCTCTCAACGTGAACTGCTCAAATATTTATGTTTCTTCGAATGTCCTCCTTTAGCTAGTTGTTTGTTTTTCTGAAGATAAAATGCACTTATGTTCTGTCTTAATAAATTTCGGTGTTCATTCATTCATGCACAAGAGTTTCTTTCGACTGGAGAAACTTGATTGCATGCTTATTACATGTTTACATGTGCAGCTTCTTGTAAATCGGTTGGAGCCTCTAACAGAGCAGCAGTTATTGGGAATCACCAATTTGCAGCAGTCTTCCCAGCAAGCAGAAGATGCATTATCTCAAGGGATGGAGGCATTGCAACAGTCCCTTGCGGAAACATTGTCAAGTGGATCACTAGGTTCCTCCAGTTCCTCTGGAAATGTGGCAAACTACATGGGCCAAATGGCGATGGCCATGGGTAAACTAGGCACCCTTGAAGGCTTTATCCGCCAGGTAAATTCCCTTCATTTGTTGCATTTTTGTTGGTAACAAATTCATTATCTATATTGTCTAATTGTTCCATTTTCACAAATTTTAAAATCAAACTCTTTAAAGAGTTGTTATATCACTTACACCATCTGAGTCAGTCCCCTGCTTCCTTGTCCTTGCATTCCCCTCGGAAATTTCTGAATGCGGAGAAAGGAGAACAATTTGACCACCTGAAATTAAGATGAAATTTGGATTCTCACAATTTATTATTTCAAATTGCTTCAGTCACTTAACCTATTTCTACATTAAACTGTCAACTCCCCTTTTTTTTTTTTCGAACTTTGTAGAATTTGATAGACATATCAGGCACTGAAAATTAACCACAACTTGCAAATGTCTAAATCCGTGAAAAGGAAAGGAAGATCTTATAATATGTTTATTAAAGAAGTGTACTGTTTTATCATGCATTTCTTTTTGTCTTGTCTGCATTTACAATTTCAAGTCTCTTCTCTTGCTGTGTGGCAAACACAACCAGGCAGACAATTTGCGGCAACAGACGCTGCAACAAATGCACCGGATATTGACAACCCGTCAGTCAGCTCGGGCGCTTCTCGCAATACATGACTATTTCTCACGGCTACGTGCTCTTAGTTCCCTTTGGCTTGCCCGTCCTAGAGAGTGAAAATGTTGTAGTTTTATTCAAGCTGATCGGTAGAGATTGGGGGTTCCTACAATTAACCTTTTAAGTAACACAATGACATTCGTAGCTAGGGTGCTTCAGCGGATAACCGTTCATCTTAACCTACTTTCCTCTTTTTTTTTTTTTATTAATTAATTTTTTTAGGGGTAGTCTCCAAAATCCATGTGCATTAGTGTTGGTATTAATCTTGAAATGGCCATTAATTGTTAGCAATTATCTGATCCAGAAATGGTGTTCGTTGAGCAATCTACATATGTCATGTTAGTTTCTAATAATATAGAATCACAATTGTTGTTGCAACTCATGAATTTTGGGACTATGAAGTTGCACTTTTTTTTTTTTTTTTTGGGTTTAACGTAATTTCATGTATTTGTTTCTCCAATTTAAGATCTAGATTAGTATTTCCCTTGAGATTGTTGGAGGGGATAATTTTGAAAAGGGCTTTATCATGTTGGTATCTTGTGTTTTGACATAAGAGAACATTGGTACCTGGTTTTATTTTTTTGTCCTATTGGTTGTTGTCTCATTATTTATTTGACACATCGTTTAAATTTAACAACCTGAACATATGATATAAATATTAAAAATAATTATACGATTTACTCAGGTGTTAAAATAAAATTGGAGGGATAACTAAGAAGAAAATAAAACAACTGATCTTAATTCTGTTTAGAAAATATTAAAAAGGTGTTTTGTGGTTTTTGAAAACGTCATTTGTTTTTAGACTTCTAGATGTCTAATTTACCCTTTTAAATTAATTGAGCATTAAAAAAATAAAAAATGCAAAAAAGAAGTTTGTTCTTTTCATCTCCTCCTAATCCTTTTTTTTTTTTTTTTTTTAATTTCAGATTCAGTAGTGTCAAATTTTAGAATAAGCTCTATCTATCACCAACCAGGAAAGACCATCAAAGAGACAGCTGAGACGTGTAGGGAGAAACAGTGAACTGATTGTGGAAGAGCATTGCGACAGCGAGAGCTGAAGGGCTAAGGCACGACAACAAGCTTAAAGACGACTCTTTTGATGCTGAGGTCTGGACTTTTTGCGTATCTGGTTTTCTTCGTTATCAGCCCTCAAAGACACACCTAGGGATTTTTGTTTTCTCCAGTTCATGCTTTTCATTTTTTTTTAACAGATTTCAAGCTTTAAAATTTCTATTTTGTTTCTCTCATTCAATCTCTTTTTGTTTAGTTCTCGCTGAAACAGTGGAAAGTTCACAACTTGGAAATATTTTACCCATACTAAAGTGATATTCGATGGGACAAACTAAATGTTTAAGGTAGAAATTGATGGAAGACGAATAAAGAAAATCCCAATCTATGGGTATATGAGTGGAGAAGAAGAAGCCATATCTGGGTTTCTTTAATGTTTCTCTTTCGCTTTAAAAAAAAATCTTATGTTTTCTTTTTTCTTTTTCTTAATGTTTTCGAATTTTACTCTTTTAAGTGTGTTTTTGAAATTATTAATATGAGATTTATAAGTTTAGAAGATTAGACATTTCAGAATCCAAAAAACAAGCTCAGGGTACTATAACGATATTTTCAACAACTATAAGATACCGTATTAATATTTTTTAAACAATAAAGAATCAATATGATGTTATGTCAAAACACATGGTACCAAAATAATGAAAATCCTTTTGAAAATTATTTGTTTTAGGCAAGGGCAATTATAAGAAGGTCAAACATGTTCCAATGAACCATATATTCTAATTAGGAGTAATCTATATTTTGCATTGAGGGAACATATAATATATGACAAAGCTTATTTTATTCATTTCCAAGAAGCCTAGGTAGAGTTTGTTGATGAATATGGGTTGAAATTTGAAAATAGAAGTTAGAAATTTAGAAACAGAGGTTGGGTTTGAAGCATATAGGAATGCTTTTCTTAAGGTTTTAATTGCTCTCACTACGAAGTTTTCTAACGAGTTATTGTAGCAAATAATCTTATGATACAGCAAACCTGTGAGCACTACGTTTAGTAATAATATGATGTTTGATAACAAGTTATGAAATATGAAAATTCTAGAGCATTAGTAAATACACAAGGGTGTCTTTTCATGAATGGACACAACTGTTGTAAATCATGTAACCTTTTATGTAAAAGTGCCTTTTCGTGAAACAATATAACCGATAAGTACTTATATTCATATATTTTTCTATCATGTTTTCTATGTTTTTATTCGTTGGTTTCTCGGTTTTCTTGTGTTTTTCTATGCTTTGTATTTTGAAGTCGTTTTGGATGCCAAAGAATGTTTAAGAGTCAATAAACATGAATTCGGATGAGTTTTGGGCGTTGAAACTTGCAACACGGAAGAACTCAATACAAACAACCTGGGTCGAGCGCTCCAGCACTCGTTTTTGGTGCTATGATGCCATGAATGTAGGGAGTTGGTGCCCAAACGCCACTTTGTGGGCACCTATATTAGACTTAGTGCCCTAAGGACGAAACAATGTTACTGTTTTTGAGATATCTGATCAATAACGAATTTTTTATAAGTCATATATCAATATTGTCCACTTTATATTCATTTGTGATGAATATATGATAAGCAACTAAAGTCTAAGGCTGTTGTTTTAAACTATTAAGATTATGCATATAATAGATAGATTATATGAAATAGATCTTAAGGTGATAGTCTATATACAAAAGGTCTACAATCGAGAGAATAAAGTGGGGGCACTTTATTCATGTTAAGATTATTGTGTTGTCTTCATTATTGCTGGGAGATGACTTATCTTGGTCATTGGAGTTAGAACTCTACAAATAGAGATATTAGTATGTTGTTATTGGTGACGTTATATTGGATCGAGACTAAAGCCATAAGCTATAACAATTGTTGTAAATTAAATTGACTATTTGTACATCAATTTAAATTAAACTCTAAGCTTAGCACCATTTGTGCATTATGGGTATAACCTGAACTACTTATAACAAAAGTTGCTTATGGGTTCGTGTCTAAAATATGGATATTTTTAAACTTAGCCATACTATGGATTTGAAAATGATCCTATGAGATCTTGACTTGCCTTAGAGGCTCCCGCAATGTCTTTGGACTCCAATAATGCTTTTGTTATTATTATGAACTTTACATAACCACTAAAACATATAAATAATTGATTGTGCATGTATACGATATTGTAAATTCTTGAATTTCTAATAATCTTTATGGCTTAAAAAATTTTTATCATGCATTGTGATCTTCTTTAAAAAATTTAGATCGATCTTGCATTTATAAACTTTATGCTCGCTGTATTTGACTCATACTATTGAGCTGTTAATTGTCATGGATGTAGATTTCTCCTATTAAACTAACATAATGTAGGAATTCTGCATTGTTATACTGGGTTAGAAATTTCTTTTTTATCAATTAATCTTAATTTAGATTTTCGAATTGAAATTCTTATAAAGACCATTGTTTTGATCCACACATGAGGTTATCAAATCATCAAACCTTAGTTTAGCACACTAAATAATCATTTTAGATTAACCAAGTGTAATATCACAATATTATATTGATAAGTGCATAATTTGATATATTTTATATCATTCTTCCTTGCATTTGTTTTGTTAGTTTTTTCGAGTTTTCTTATGTTTATTTGTGTTTTTGTGTTTTATACTTGTTTTAATATAAAAGATTAAAAAAAGGGTTAAACATGAGGATTTTGAGAATTCAAGATCACATATACTCATTAGATATTCACTAAAGTTTGTAGGACGAGATTTGGGTGCAAAACGAATGAAAAACAATGAAACCGAGAAATTGGTGCAGCTGCTACAATGTCTCAGCACTTTGTTACGATGCCCTAGTGCTATGTTATGATACAGTTGTGCCTAATTATGGCACCCTAACGCCTTGTTAAGGCGCGTCCACACCAGATTATGGAGCTCCAACGCCAAAGTGCAGAATCAGCAGCGTTTCAGCGCTAGGCAACATTGCCCAAGTGGCCCAAAATGCTAATTTGTGCTATGACATCCAGAAACACGTGCCTACACCCAAAAGTTCACACCCTTGTATTTGTTGTTGATTTGGCCTTTAAATTTGACCTAGAAAGGGTCCCATTTCTTAGGTTTAGGAGGGGAAAGATGAGAGAGAAGCTCCGGTGGTGGCTCAAGGAGCATCATCCGTGTGGAAGATTCTTCAACATTATTATTGTTCTTTCTCTTACCTTCTCTTTATTTTATTTTTTTCTTTCAATGTTTTTAGTTTAGTTTGTTTTCGGTTGAACGTGTATTAAAAACTCTAGATATAATTATATAATTAATTTTTGGAATTATTTTCTAATTTTTCAATTGAAATTGTTATGTACTTCTATTATTATTGTTCATGACTATTTTCTTGTTTTGTTTAGGTACCAACTAAATAGGACTCGAATTTAGTCTATTGCTAGATTAGGATGCTTGATCCATAATTGTCTTGTTATTCCGACCACAAGTAGCAAATTGCAAAGTAAGATTATGGGACGTTTTCGTTAATCGTAGTGTAAAACTTAACCTAAATTGAATAGACCGAACTTGTGTGTTTATTGCTTAGAGCAGCTTATCTCTCTTATCTTAATGCTTCCATTCAATTGAATCTAGAAAGCTTATTCTAGGTTATTTGAGGAAAAGAAATTATGTCAACGGCTTGATTATATAGTTATTGTTTAGTGGTGGAAAATGATATTTTAACTAATTTTATTTTTATTATTTCATAATCTTTTATTATTACTTATGTCTATTTTAATTTATTAATTTAGTTGTTACAAGAATTTATTCTCTTTTTGTTCTTTTTTTTTTCATTTTTCTTTTGTTTTCTTTTTCCTTTTTTCAATTCATTTTTTTTTAAATTAAAATACCCCCAAACTTATACAGCTTTATACATATGGATATTGAGGATGGAAAACATAGATTAAGCTTAAACAATACAAATAAAAAATAACAAGAAAGCAAATAAAAGTCATTCTACGAATACAAAACCAAACCACAAACGGAATTCACACCATTTCCATAGGTTAAGTGGAAGGAATTTCATAAAATGACTAGGTTAATCTTATGAGGGTAACGAAAGAATTACGTCAAATAGGCTCAATGGGAGAATTAGCGGTAAGTTTCATAGGTTAGCTTCAAAAAGGTCAAATGATCTAAGAAAAATGCTTCAATTATCTCTCCAATGACACCTAACCTAAGATTTCGAACTAAAGATTCACTAAAAGAGGTTCTAGAGTTCATGAGATATTAACATTGATCTAGTGCATATAAGTATTCTCCAAAAGTTCAAAATTTCAAGTGACCATGAAATTCAACTGATGCTAGTCAAACACATAGAAATCTCAATGAATTACATTTCCAAAGATCTAAGAGAACAAATTGTGACTATATCATTATAAAATTCTAATTATCCAATTTCTCAAAACTCACATTTTATTCAAACAAGTAAAGAAATTACTACTAAAAGAACTAAATAACTTAAGCAACCTAAACAAGAGCTACCAAAAATGTGTGATGGAAGGAAAATCATGATCATCAACAAAAAAAATTTGAAAAATTTAAGGCCAAAACCCAACAAAACAATAATTTCCCTCCCTTAAACTTCAATTAAACATTGTCCTCAATGTTTGTATCAATAAAAGGACAAGGGTCGAGAACATATACTTAAGGGTTTCTAGCCTAATTTTTTAGTTTCCGCCATCTTCTTGAATCATTTTCTACTAAATCTTAAGTTCTTAAGGACTCAATTATTTCAACACCTATCAAAACACACCAGATTCAAAATTACCATAAGATTTTTAACTAGACTAAAGTCAACACATAAACGCAAATTAAAACGAAAATAAAAAGTGTAAAGGAATAGAAAACTTAGGGTGCCTCCCAAGAAGTATTTTGTTTAATGTCGTTAGCTCAACTTTACTTTATGCTTCTCAAGTTTGGCCCTTTATATCATCAATGGTCCACCCCAACATGAACTTGCTCTTATGGTTGTGACTTTCGAAATGGTCTCCTTCAATATTGACTCCTTTGATTCCACTCATGTCAATATGGTGGAATTGAGTTGATGGTATCGTCGAAGACCATGGCTTTAAGTCCTTGTTCTTCACCTTTCTCTTGTGACATGGGTGTAAAGAAGTTTGAACCCCCTTCTTTTCATCAAGTCCTCCCTCCACAACATCAAGTCGAAAGCAAGAGTCAACCTCTAACTCTTTTTTGGGGGTGTGGAAGGCGCTAAAGGTGACTTTTTCTTTAGCTAAGCCCAAACTTAGCTCTTCTTTTAGTACATCAATCACCGCATTCATGATAGCCAAGAACGGTCGGCCCAAAATGATTGGAATTTTCTAGTCCTCATCCATCTCTAGCACCAAGAAATCTACAGGACAAATCAGACTCCCAACCTTGACTAGGACATCCTCCAAGATAGCATTTGAATGTCGGATATATGGCATCCGGCCTAGGCGTACTCCCTCAAGCCTCTATAGGACCTACCTTGTGGGGCCCCCGGACTTATGACTCTTATTGGTAGACCATCCTCGTGCCGCCCACTCATCCGTACTGTCCCCTCTAGGGCCCTCTGGCCCCTCGGGTTTTTCTTTCGCGTCCCTCGGGTTCGAACCTCAAACCTCCCTTAAGAGGTTCTTATTTCCTTCTCGAGTACCAATTGAGTCAATTGGAACTCGAGAAGGAAATAAGAAACTCTTAAGAGAGGTTTGAGGTTCAAACCCGAGGGACGCCAAAGAAAAACCCTGAGGGGCCAGAGGGGCCCAGAGGGGACAGTACGGATGAGTGGGCAGCACGGGG